>PVKE010001890.1:0-90873 GCA_004027555.1 Craseonycteris thonglongyai
AAAAAAAAAAAAAAAAGACTTATGGACACAGTCAATAGTTTAGTGGTTACCTGAGAAGAAGATAGAAGGGGGGGAGGAGAGGAGGGAGGGGGAGCTAAATATATGGTGATAGAAAGGGTTGTATACCTGGAACCTATGGATTATTACTGACCAATTTAACCCTAATAAATTTAACAATAAAAATATTAAATAAAAACAAACAAACAAACAAACAAAAAAACAATGAAGGATATTCACTCTAAACACTCCTGGATGTGAGAGAGTGGTAGGGAAGGGGAACTTTATTTTGTATACTTCCAAATTATTTGAATCTTTTTTTTAATGATGAGCATGTTCTGGTATGAGCTTGTAGTAATAAGAGGACATTTAATTCCAGAGTACTAACATTTTACTTCATCTGTGTACCAACATCATCAGAAACACCAAAAGTGATTAAGTGTAAAGGGTACTATGGACTGTGTGAGTTAAGAAAAAACAAACAAACAAAAAAAAAACAAATAAGAAAAGAATCAACCCAGTATTCACAGAGAAATAGCACTGACCTGTATTAACAAATTACTTCAAAAATGATTCAGCACTTCCATTACTTGGCAAATGATTGTCTACTAAAGTCACTTATCAAATACGAATACCCTTTAAATTAGTAGAAGATAGTTTAGTCTTCTGTAACACTTTTAGTATTGTTTCTTCCATTTCTAAGTTCTTTTTACTCCCTAGAATCTTCCCAAGTTGACTTGAATCTCCCTCTAAACACCTATCAAGTAAATAAAAAAAATTTACTGTAAAATGTTAAGATATTTTACACCATGATGAGCAAGATGACTAAGAATGATCCTAAAAGGAGCCCATGTTTTGAAAGGTCCAATCTAGGCTGAGGTGGTGGGGTAGGCCTGGCACATTGGTGAGAAGAAGATCAGTGATTTCAGAAGAGCAAGGCCCGCTACTTAAAAAGGGGGGGGGGCAGTTGAGCACCAAGATGGTGAAAGAACCCTACCTACTCCCACCTCATTGACTGCGTTGCTCTCTAGGAAGGCGGAGAGTTACTACAAGATGCTTGGGTCTTTGGAGAAGCTCACTTGAAATCATGTAAAGGGAACTTTTAAGGAATCACTTTGAACTCTACCAGGCAAGCTGAGAAGGACTACAGCCTCATCTTCTCAATAAGAACTACTGTGCTGCTACGGTTCTGGCAGGTAGCATCGATTGTAGTACGATTGACCCTCTAAGGATGAAGTTGTCGCACTCCAGTTTCAGGCTCAGGATCAAATTTCCAACCGGGGATTTTAATTTTTGGAGCCTCTTCTCCCTTTTATCACCTTTTTCATACTTCTTGACAGTCAGCCTACCTTCCTCCTTCACATTAGTACATTTTTTGGCTTCCATCCTTCTGCTGAGTTTTCTGGAGTGTGGGGGCATTTGGGAACCATTTTTTGAAGCGATTCTTCATTCTGCCTTCTTCTTTTCTGTGTAGCTTACAATGTGATGTTTGCTCTATCTTGGGGACCTTGTTTTACTGCCCTGTGACTTGCCTCCTCATTATTCTTCTCTGGTATCTTGGAGGTGACTGGAAATCTCTTGAACAGATATGGCTCCTGAACTTGTAACCCCCATTTTGTGTTCAGAAGCCGGAGGCATCTGTAGTCCCTGGCCCTGGCCAGCCGAGTCCCTACGCTGGCAGTCATATCCAGGGTGTCACAGCAAAAAGGGGCAGCATCTGCCATCTTCTTTGAGATCTTTTCTGTCACTACTTACCCTCACTGGTGGGTAATTGCTCCTGGTGTTTTGGTGTTTGTGCTTTGTTTCCTTTTTCTTCTCCTTTTTATTTTCCTCGTTTAACTAAAACATTGTCTTGATGTTCTTCTGCTTCATGGCAGTATTCAAAACCTCTATTCTTTTGGGCTGTTTTTCCCTCTTGATGAAAGGGGGGAAATACAGAAGCTGGAAGAAGCCTGCTTTCTGTTCCTGTCATCTCAAGAACATCTTGGTGGGGAGCCCTTCCTGGGACTCACCACCTCTCCACGGGTGGTCCATGCAGCCCTGCCTTTCTTCTCCTTGCTTCACAGCCCTCACACCTCTTGCAACGGGCTGCATGTCACCTGAGTCCTTGGCTTAGGAAGTTCCCTGTGTAGAATCTGAACAAGGAAGTGTGCCTCCCATGTTTTCATCGGAAACTAAAGTGCCACTTCCTGGATTGCATCTTTATGTGAAACACGTGATTTCCTGGATTATGTTACTTCCTGGAGTCCAACATCTCACTGGGCCCCAGGAACTGACAACTTCCCTGTTCGAGTTTGTTCTTGTCACCAACAGGTTACTTGGAAGTCACCTACTGACTTTCATCCCTGATTATGGCATTGTGCATTTCAATAACTTTTTTTTTTTTTTAACTGAACTGGGACCTCACCACATTCAGGAAGCACACCCCAGTTCAGCATGTGGGTCCGCCTGGGCCGGAGCCGGGATTCGATCCTCGGTCCTCGGGGCTTCAAAGCAAGCGCTTAACCCGCTGAGTCATCTCAGCTTTCCCATGTTTCAAATTTTAAGAGGGTGTTCTTATCACAAACAGAAACAAACAAAGGGACATGAGGAAACATTGGGAGATGATGGATATGTCTCTTAACTTGCTTGTGGTGAAGGTATCATGAATCTGTGCGTATGTCAGAACTCATAAAATTAAACACATTAAATATGTGTAATTCTTTGTATATCAATTATGCTTCAATGGAGTTGCTTTAGAATAAATAAACCTAGTTTTTATAATGTTCTACAAGCAAGAATGCCCAACCTTTGCCCTGAAAGGACAAATATATGACTCCCCCCACCCCCCCAGGATATTATTCTTTCTAGGTATTATTGGTTTTGAACCAACCCCTCCTTTTTGAAGGGGTTGAGTGCACACACACTCAAGTGGCTAAAATAAAGAATCCCCATATTGGTGCTTTTTTTTTAATCACTTAAAAGTGAAAAAATTTTGTTCTCTCTCATGGTTTAGCATTCTTTCTTCCATACTGTAGTTGCCCTTGGGTTGGAGGACCGAGTTGTGGTTTGTTTGTCACTGAAGTATTGGGTGACCGTGGAAGCTTTTCCATTGTCATTCAAGTCCCAGCCTACTTCTTTCCTGACCACCTCAATCTATACTGGTGGCATTTTTCTTCTGAATTCCTACAGCATCCATTCATTCATTCTGAACTCAATGCGTTTATTAAGTATCTCCAGCACTACACTGGGTGCTGGGTATGAAGAGAAACAAGACAGACATGGGCCATTCATCTTTGAGCTTACAGAGCTACCTCTGTTCTTGGAGAAGACAGTAAGTAACAGTGAAGTGTGATGAGTCAAAGGTGCTATGGGAATGGCAAGATATAGCTTTTAAACTATTCTAGTGATGGGATAAATCTCTTTTGGGAGGTGGCATTGAAGCCAAAACCTGAAGGATAAGATGACATTAACCAGACCAGGAGATTAGGCAAGAGTGATACAAGCCCCTGAAAACCTGGAAACAGTTCCGGAAATTAGGAAAACAACAATAAACCAAAAGTATCTATCTGGGATGTTTTCTGACACCAATCAATTCTCCAACACCAGTTGAGTGCTTAACAGTTCAATTCTGAAATGAACTGTGCAGAGTTAGTGCAGACCCCACAGCTTAACAGTCAGTCCCCCAAGACTGCAGCCATTTCAGTTGCCAGTTGTAAGTCTCAGGCCACCCATACTTCTGACTGCAAATTGGGAGCTCCCATTACCCCCTGCTTGAGTTAGGTAATTCGTTAGATCAACTCACAGAACTCAGGAAGGCACTTTACTTAATCTATTTGTTTATTTGAAAGTATACAAATCAATAGCCAGATGAAGACATATTTAGGGAGAGGTCAGGAAGGGTCCCAAGCACAGGGACTTCTTTCTGTCTCTACGAAGTTGAGGTGCACCAGCCTCCCAACAGGTGGATATTGTCACCAATGCCAAAGCTCTCAGGCTCTTGTCATTGAAGAGTTTTTATAGACCTGAACGTCCAGCCTCTTCTCCCCAACTTCCAGGACGTCAGTGGGTGGAGCTGGAAGTGACCAGTCCCATCCTGACAGCATTCAGGAGCCCCACCCTAAGTCACCTCATTAACATCAATCAGGTGTGATAATTTAGAAGGGGACTCCTTATGAATAACGAAAGACACTCCTACCACTCAGGAAATCCCAAGGATTTCAGGACCTTTGTGCCAGAAAAATAAACAGACCAAATATTTATTACACAGCAGTCTCTAAGGAGCAGAGTTTCAGGTCACATGGCAAGAGATGAGGCCTGAGAGATAAGAAACAAGAAAGACTAATAGATGAGGTTAAAGAATTTCTACCTGGGGAAGCCGGGATGGCTCAGCGAGTCAAGCGCTCGCTTTGCAGCCCCAGGATCCGAGGATCAAGTCATGGCTCCAGCCGGTGCGGGAAGCCCCAGCCAAGTTCCAGCCCTGTGCATCCCCCGCCCACCTGTGTGGAACAAAACCATGTCAAAAACTAATGAGTTACAACTATGGAGACTGCTCTGGGCTCTCCCCCTTCTCTCTGTCTCTGTCTCTCTCTATATCAAAAACAAAAAAAATACATCTTAAAAAAAAAGAATTTCTACCTCAGATTAGGAGAGTGAGGAGCTGCTAAGGATTTAAGTAGGGGAGTGACTAGGATGATATTTCCATTTTACAAAGATCACTCTGGAGAACTGATTATAGGGACAAGCCTGGAGTCAGAGGGACTAGTAAAGAAGCTTTTAAATAATCCTGTTGGGGACAATGACAACCTTAGGAGATCATGAAGATGGCAAGGAGTGGGTGGAGTCATAAGAAAGTTAAGTTGGCTCAACGTTGATTTTGGATGCATTGTGATTGCTATCATTCTTTTAGCAATTAATTGTGCTCTTCCTTAAAACATCTATTTTAATATTTACTTGTACTTCTTTAATGCTATTATTTGACTTTTCATGCATTTATATCTTATCTCTCCAACATTCTTTAAAAGCTGAGATGCTCTTTCATATCTAATCCAAATTTAATTTTTTGATGTTTTGGGCCTCAGTTTTTTTTTGTTTTTTTTTTTTAAGTGATTTGAATTGCTTTTTGTAAGCTTATGCGATTTTATAAATTTATTTATTTATTTATTTTTGACACAGAGAGAGAGATAGATAGAGAGAGAGAGAGAGATACAGAGACAGAGAGAGAACTGAACTGGGGGAGCTCCCAGTTCAGCATATGGTTCCGCACGGGCCGGGGCCGGGATTCGATCCCCGGTCCCCGGCGCTACAAAGTGAGCGCTTAACCCACTGAGCCATCCCGGCTTCTGCTCAGTTTTCTTATTATTAACAAAAAGTTGATAATCTATGGCTTTCCTGCTTCATAGAATTATTTTGAAGATCACTGTTTGATAAGATGGTGAAGCTTTAAATAGCATGCATATGCAATAGATTATTACCATAAAAGAATTACCCAACCGCATTAGATTAATGCTGCCCAGAGCTTATGCAGGTCAGGATACAGTCAGAAAAGAGAAGGAAAGAGTCGATGTACCCTCTCTTGTGTGGTTGATTCTTAAATTGTGGCTGAAGTTCAATCAATAATAGCCAAATAATATCGACTTCCCCCAAAGGGAAGCTTGGAAAAATGTTTATCATGGTAATAGACAAGAATTGGATAGCTGATGGTTTCAGATATCTACTGGGGTAATCCTAACACCTCAACTCTACGTGTGGTTGGTATTGTTAACAAAATTCAATCGAGGGGGAGGCCGGGATGGCTCAGCAGGTTAAGCTCTCATGTTGCAGCCCCAGGTACCGAGGATCAAATCCTGGCCCTAGCTCATGTGGAGCCATATGCTAAACTGGGTGTGCTTCCCATGTGTGAGGCCCCCAGTTCGGTTCTCAACCCCCGCAGTCCCTCCAGTTTGCCCTGGCTAGAGGGGGCGTCCCTCCCATGTTGGAGGCCCCCAGCCCATTCCCACCCTGCTCACGCCCCGCCCACCTGTGTGGAACAAAACCACGCTGAAAACTGATGACATACAACTATGGAGACTGTTCTGGGCTCTCTCTGTCTCGCTATGTCTCTGTCTCTCTATGTCTCTGTCAAAAATAAAATCTTAAAAAAAATTTAATTGAGTACATTTGAAGATTTAATTGGCTTTATTGATCGATTCATGAATCAGGTAGCATCTCATCTAGTGACTAGGGGGCTCTCTGGGGCTGTACAATATGGATGGCTTTTATAGGAAGAAGGGTGGGACAAGGAAGCAATTAAAAAAAGAAAAGAGGGGAAGCCAGGATGGCTCAGTGGGTTAAGCGCTCACTTTGCAGCGCCGGAGACCGAGGATCGAATCCCGGCCCCGGCCTGTGCGGACCCATATGCTGAGCTGGGAGCTCTCCCAGCTCAGTTCTCTCTCTGTCTCTCTCTCTCTCTCTCTCTCTCTCTCTCTCTCTCTCTCTCTCTCTCTCTGTCAAAAATAAATAAATATATTTTTTTAAGAAAAGAAAAGAAAGGATTGTTTTTGGGTGGAGACATCTTTTCTTTGGAGGAAGGATCTTTATTATGCAGATTACCTCTAATTTCTATAGAGCAATGGAAGAGGGCCCACTTCCATTGACACCAATAATTGACACCATGTGACCAATTATTTTACAGGTGCTTGACCACAAAATTCTATACTGGTTGATTAAGATTATGTTTCTGAGAAAGGTAAAGACTACAGTTAGATCTGGCATTAAATCTAGGTTTGGTATTATGGGCTTTTATCATGAGTGACACCATTTTGGGCCTGTGGTTTTCTTTCTTACAGTTTGAACTCCATCTCACAAAGTAGGAAAAAAAAGGGATGCTGGGATAGCTCAACAGGTTGAGTGCTTGCCATGCAACCAGAGGTCCAGGGATTGAGTCCTGGTCACAGCCCATGCAAGCCCATATGCTGAACTGCGGTGCAACTGGTAACTGCTGGGATGGTGGTGAAGCCACTCCCAGCTCCAGTTCGATTCCCACCCCAAGCGGCCCCACATCCTGTATGGAATGAAAGCATGTCACAATTAATAATGTACAACTATGGAGACTGCTCTTGGCCCTCCTCCCTTCTCTCTCTCTCACTTTCTCTCAAATAATAAAATAAATCATAAAAAGAAAAAAAAGAAAGAAATAAAAAGAAAAGAAAACCCAGGCCTTCTCCAAGATTTCTGTGAATTCCCTAGACATATATTTCTGTGTTACCTCTGACCCTACATTTCTTTCTTTGCTATGTTTTTTAAATATATTTTTTATTTATTTATTTTTGAGAGAGAGAGAGAGAGAGAGAGAGAGAGAGAGAGAGATACACAGAGACAGAGAGAGAACTGAGCTGGGAGAACTCCCCAGTTCAGCATATGGGTCCGCACAGCCTGGGCCGGGATTCGATCCCTGGCGCTGCAAAGTGAGCACTTAACCCACTGAGCCATCCTGGCTTCCCCATTCTTTGCTATCTTGATCTTTATCTCTACTTCAGAATTGTCCCAAAAGTTGAACACTGTCCCTTTTTTCAATGCCCACTATCCTGCTCTCACAAGGTAGCTTTGTGTAATAGACAGTTATTGGAGATTTGGGGAAGTGAATTGCATTGTAAAGAAGGTTGAATTGCAGAGTTGCGGTCCACAGTCGCACTGTCATTAAAATGCTTTCTCAGTTTTCCACCCACTAGGACTTTAGTCTCTGGCCATATGGCTTAGTTTTTCTTTCTGTTCTCTTTTGTTCTTCCTCATCCCTTAATTTTTGTTCACTTCTTAGGTGGAGCAATTTCGCTATCTTTGTTTTTTCCTTCCAGCCCTAGTCCTCAGAGCCTCACCTTCTACCCCCAAGGGACCTATCAAGGTATTTTCCTAAACAATGTTACTTCCTTTCCTAAAAGGAACTCTGGTGCCACTGATAAAATAATAGCTTTTCTTATCTGCTACAACAGTGACAAGTTACCAAATCTTGTTTATTCTTTGGGAGCTCTAACATTAGTTGGGCCTTCTGGCCAAAGGAAAAAATAATCAGTCCTGACTCCTGGTAATTTAGGTTTATACCCATTATGTCATTTGATTCGATGCTCACAAGTTTCGGAGAAACACTGGGTAGTTCTGATTCGTCCATTTTATGAGGGGCAAAAGTGTTCAGTGACTGTATAAATGAGCTCCCGATCTAGAACTTGAACCCTGATCGCAACTCATTCAATTCTCTTTCCCTTGAGACTTTTCACACAAACCAAAAAATGTCCCTTGTTTGTTAATCAAGTGAGCTGTTTTGAGAATGAACTTGGTGTCCCTTTCTAGAAGGTCAAAAGAGACATGGGTTATTTGGCAGATAGATTTTACATAAGAGCTGGAGGAAAAGATAAGCTGTCAGCAGATGCTTTTCTGTGTTCAGACTGAAATGTTATCCCCCTAAGATAGCTATCTTGAGGCCGTTAGGAATGACTAAGGCGAGGGAGGAATCCAGCAGGACTGCCCGGACCCACCTCTCAAGCCGTCTCTCTGCCAGGGTTGCCTTTCCTTCTCCTCTCCCATCCATACCCTATCCTCACTTTCCACTCCTGAACATCCTCTGGAAAGCCATCCCTCTCTCTGTACCCCTCTCCCCTGGGAATCCCAGTGGCAATTACTGCTTGGCACCATTAGTGCATTCTAGTTTTGAACTGATGGATTGTGACCCACGGTGAAAAGCACATATTTTACCTTGTATCTCAGTATACTACCCTCTCCCTCGCCCCTCTCTCTCACACACACACAGAGCAATATACACAGTACACATACTACTAAACCAAGTTTCCTGCACAGATACTTCCCCTTATTTTGTGTGATGCGCACTATTTTTTTTTTCTATTCTGCTTTATTCTATTCTACTAAAAAATGCTGGTTGCAACCCACTAAATTGATTTCATGGCCCACTAGGGATAATTATTCCTTTAAAGTCTGTGCAACTCAGAGTGTGGTATTTTATTACATACCGTAGCCCACCTCCCTCATTCCCTCTCTACTGATCCTGATTTTCGAGTTCACTTCTCTTCATATCTCACTGGATCCTTCCAGAAGGTTCTCACTAGTCTTCTTGCCCTTAGTCTCTCCTCTCCATTGATTTTTCTGAAATGCAAATTTCATCTGTTCATTCTGATGTTTAAAAACCTCCTGAGGTTTTCCATTGCTTAAAAGTGCATTTCAAGGAACTCGTCTGAGTCTAAGATCCTTTGCAGACAGCCTGCTTGTCACCCTCTCGTTGATTTCAGCAACTCGCGGCCTTTGTAGTTTCCTCCTCTTCCCACCATCACCACCCCATGTCCTTCTCAGTGACTTTGCACATGCTATTCCCTGACTGGAATAACGTTCTTCCTCTTCTCTGGTGAAACATTGCTTTCATTTCAAGAACTCAGACTCCTGGAAGGAAGGAATCCTGCTATTTGTGACAACGTAGATGGAGCTTTACGTTTAATGACATAGCCAGACAGAGAAAGACAAATACCGTATGATAGAATCTAAAAGAGCCAAACTGGTAGAAACAATGAATAGAATTGTGGCTATCAGAGGCTGGGGGGTAGAGGAATTGGGGAGAGGTTGGTCAAAGGGCATATACTTGCAATAAGTTCTAAAGATCTAATGCACAGCATAGGAAATATAGTCAGCAACACTGCATTATAGACATCAAAATTGTTAAGAGACTAGGTCTTAAATGTTCTCACCACACACACAAAAGATAATTATGTGACTTGATAGAGGTGTTAGCTAATACTATGATGGTACTCACATCACACTATATTAGGGTGACCAGACGTCCCGCTTTTGGCAGGACAGTCCCAATTTTTAACAATTTGTCCTGCGTCCTGCAGCGTTTTAAAAAAGTCCCGATTTTTGGAAAGAATGCACGACAAGCTAGGGAACGGCGGGAGATAGACCAAATTTTTAATCAAGACCCCCCCATCCCCCACCCCCCACCCCCACCCCCCGGCCAATGGTATCCCGCTTTACCAATGTTAAAATCTGGTCACCTTACTATATGAATCTATCAAATCAACACGTTATACACCTTAAACATACACAGTGTTGTATGTCAGTTATATCTCAGTAAATAAAAAATAGAACTCAGATTACCTTTCACCACAAGGTCTTCCTTTGTCTTCTGTGTTTTGGTTGTGCCTATATATGGCTCTGATACAGTACTTATTACAGTGAATTGTCATTACTCATTCAACATGTCTGCATCCCTCAGTAAATCCAAGGCCAGACTTACGTATCTCAATCTGTTTTATATGACTGGCACCTAATGTAATGCCATTGTTCAACAAATGTTAATTGAAAATTAGCAATAGAACACTGTACTTCAGTTCCATATCATTAATTAAATTTCTCCCATGCTATATGATCTTAATCTCTCCAGTCATTTTAATGATCCATATGTGCATGTGTGTGCATGCATGCATACATGTTGAGGACAGCAGAGAGAGTGGATTTTGGAAATAACAGTTGTCCATCTCCAGTCCCTGAAGTACCTTCTCTCCACAGCAGCCAAGAGGTATTTATTGCCTGAAGGATGATCAGGATTTTGATAGCAGGAATTTTTAAAAAGTCATGGTTAAGACAATAGTCTTAAAAACCAAGAGTTTTGTTTGTTTGTTTGTTTGTTTGTTTGATTTGAAGAGGAGAAAGGGCTCAATGCTAGAGGAAGCAGGTCAGAGAGTTTATGCCACAGACAGTAGATTGGGGCAAGGATGCGTGAAGAACCAGTATACCCTGCTCCTCCTCAGGCAAGATTAGGAACTGGACCCACCTGGGGTGGGTGAGACCAGACCTAGAGGGATCAGGGCAGACCAAGTCAGCCTCAGGTGGACCCAGGGATGGCTGAGCCAAGGACTGGTGAGAATCTGTCGCCACCTTTGCTTGTGCAGAGACCCATTAGCTGTGCATCTGAGAGGCAGGGAGCTGGAGGCTTCCTGTCAGGACCTCACTTGTCAAGGGTCCAACAGAAGTGGCACCGGACCAGAGTCCCCTAACCATGTCCAACTACCCATGTGGGCAACTTCCTCTTCTGGTCCGGAGTGGGCAGTGGTGACATGGGAGGAAAGCCCAGTACCCTGGGGAGCTGAATAAAACAAGCCTGAGGTTCCATCCCAAGGGAAGCAGTTGGTGGCCAATCCTAGGCTTTCACATGTGTTTAAAATGTGTTTGAAACTAAAAAATACCTTCCTTTCTCATTGAAAAAGATTTGCTGATTAGAGAAAAATGCAGATATTTAAAAACATAGAATTCATCTGTTATCCTATCCCTGAGATAATTACTGTTAATCATCTCAGTCCTTCCAGACATTTTTCTCTGCACTGCATAGACTTTTTTTTATTATTTATTTATTAAAGATTTATTTTTATTGTTTTTTGATAGAGAGAGAGAGAGAGAGAGAGAGAGAGAGAGAGAGAGAGAGAGAGAGAGAAGTGGGAGGGCCCGGAGCAGTCTCCATAGTTAACAGCATTAGTTTTCCATATAGTTTCACTCCACAGGTGGGCACAGGGCTGCACAGGGCAGGAACTGGGCCGGGAGCCTCCCGCATAGGTCCCGGCAAGAACTGAACTGGGGGCACTCCCCAGCCCAGCATATGGGTCCACCTGGGCCGGGATTCGATCCTCAGTCTCTGGGCTGCAAATCAAGTGCTTAACCCGCGCAGCTTCCCCTGCATAGACTTTTAATGATAGAGTGGAACCTCTTTGAGAGAAAGAAACACATCTTCACTTCCTTAGTCTGAGCACCTAAGATGAAGAAAATGCACTTGAGAAAATAGTTTTGGAATGAGAACTGCCTCAACTCTCCCAATAGGCAAAGAGAGAAAGAAAAATAACCTACAAGGGCCGTCTGGGGAAAATCTAGCCGTCAGTGCCTCTATTTTCCGTATTGCACAGCTGGATACTTTCCGGGCAGCCCTCGTATTGTCATTATCGTTACAAACGATTTAGCCAAAGAAAGGACACACGTGTGAATTTCAGGCATCCCGAGAGGCTGGTGGAGGACACGTTAGGCTGGGAAACGCTAGGCTTGGTGGGGGGCTTTCACACGACAGGGTCAAGCCACCCCAAGGGGCAGCCAGGCCTTTCAGTGACCGAAGAACCCAGGTTTCCTAGGACCCCCTTCGTCTGTCAGCTAGCCCAAAGGACACTTGCCAAGCAGGGTGCGTCCAGTCCTGTCCCAGGTCCCCCGCTGGGGGTGGGGGTGGGGCTGATTTAAGAAAGCTATAAAGCTCTGTGCCTACCTCTGTGGAGCGCCCCATCTGTGGGCAGGGGGTGGTTCGTCTCTCAGCTCGGGTTCCATTCCTAGGAGGTCTCCCTCTCCCTTTATCCACTACTCCCTTCTACTTCTCCTCCCACCCCCACCCCTAGCCCTCTGCCCAAAGATGCCCCTTGTGAAGTCGGCCCTAACCACTGCCCCAGCTCCTCCTCACCCCCATCTGCCCCTGACCACCGGCCCCCCAGCTGACTCGGCTCCTTGCTTCAGTGCTGCTCCCAAATCCTCCCCGCCACCCCCAACAGCCATGGGACGCGTCCATTCCTGCTTCAAGCGCTTCCTTGTTCCTCGTGGCAGCGAGTGGAGTCCAGTGGGACTCAGGGCTTCCTCTGGCCGGGGGCTGCATCCGTCCGTGCCTGCGATGCTGCTCCTGCTTCTCTCATCAGGAGCTTCCTGGAGACTGAACAGGCAGGAGCCCTGCCCACCTTTGCTTCCCTCTCCCTGAGGTCCCCGACTCTTCCTACTGCCACCTCCTCGGCCCCACACTTCATCCAATTGTAGACTCTCCAGGGCCCTCCCTGCCATTGTCCTGGGGGAGTGGGGGCTGCTCAAGGTCACAGAGCAGGTCAGGGTCTGGGCTGGGATAGGAACCCAGAACCAGCCTTCTCCCAACTATTCAGTCTGAGGAAGATGGTGAGGTAAGCGCCCTCCTCCACAGGTCGGCTGACCCCTTTGAGCCTCTCTTCTCCTATACTTGGGGCTTTCCAATCCCGGCCATCCCGTGCTCCTGCTTTGCCATGAGGCCTTGGTGCCTCTGGTTGGTTCATTAATTCTGGGGTGGGGTGGCAGGTGACAGAGGGACTTAAGAAAAAATGACTTGATTGGAAGGCTGTAATATGCCACCTGCTGGCTAGATTCAAACTCCTAGCAAACTCTTCCTGGTCTTTAATTTTGTCTTAATCACTGTGACCTTGAAAGCCTTTGTCTTCTGTGTCCTCACCTCCCTCCTCCCTTTTCATTGACCCTGTGTTTCCTTGCTTCAATCTCTATTCACATTAGCGCCCCAGTCTGGGGGATCCAAGAATAAAGAGGACTCTGGCAAAGAAATTCTTAATCCAGAGGGACTGTGCGCTCATGGGGGGATCCCGTGACGAGCCAGGTGTAAGGGAGGTTGTGGAACAGGAGCTTCCTAACATGCTTCAGACCCCATCCTGTAGATGTTCACCTTGTGTCTCTAAGAAAGGTTGATCCATTTGTGTTTGTCACCAAATTAAAATTCCAAGGAAAGTCAGGCCACAGGTTGTTTCCAAATAGCACACATGCATAGAATACGAGAAGCTTCTGCTAACATCCCAGACAGGGCCCCCTTCCCATTTCTGCACCACAGGCCTGCAGTCCCCAGGCTGGCCAGCCCAGGGGAGGAGAGCGAGGGATGTGGTAATGCTTCCTGTGGTCGAGGTAGGTGTCTGCTCCTGCTCCATGCAACAAGGCTGAAGGGTGGAGGCCTTGTGTGTAAGGGGACGTTTTCAGTATGAAGTCATTTCCCACTGTGAAGAAGTAGCCACATTCTGCATGGTCCACTGGCAGTCTGGGATGTTTGCCCAGCACCAAGAGAGAGTCTAAAAATGCCCAAGTCCATCTTGGGATCTCAAGATACTAGCTGGACGAGAACCCGGCAGTCAGCAAATCCCGTCACAGTTGCCTGCTTCATGCTGAACCCAGCAGAGGCTGAAGCTCTTTCCAAGCTCCAGGGGCTCTGCATCCCGCTGGGTGGAATGACCACTGGCTGGAGCCCCTCAAGGGCAGGCCCGATTCTTCCTGTCTCTGGGTTCCCAGCACCCAATGCTGAGTAGATCCAGCTACTCAGTATGTGTTAGATTGAGTTGAAAATTCAAGTCCATGTCAGGGGGCAAGATAAAGAGTTCTAGGCATGCTCAGGAGGGGCGTCTTCATAGACAAGAAGGGGTCTGGAGTTCAGCTTAAGATGTCCCCACTGGAAGGGAAGCCGGGGTGGCTCAGCAGGTTAAGCGCTCGCTTTGCAGTCCCGGGATCCGAGGATCGAATCCTGGCCCCGGCCTATGTGGACCCACATGCTGAACTGGGGAGTGCCCTAAGTTCAGTTCTTGCGGGGGTGAGCTTCCCATGTGGGAGGCCCCTGGTCCGGTTCCTGCCCTGTGTGGCCCCTCACCCATCTGTGGAATGAAACTATATTGAAAACTAATGATGTACAACTATGGAGACTGCTCTGAGCCCTCCCCTTTCTCTCTGTCTCTGTCTGTCTGTCTGTCTCTCTGTCAGAAAAACAATAAAAATAAATCTTTAAGATGTCCCAACTGGAGAAAAGAAGGAAACAAGCACCTGGTGGGGAACATGGCAGTGGGAACAGGTTCAAAAAGCTGGAGGTGGGGAGGGCTTTCTCTCTTTCATTGTTACTACAATGAGAGCAGGGCTGGGCCCTAACTGGCAGCAGAACCAGCATTCTAGACTAGGCCTAAGATATCTGCTAGTATGTGAAGAACTAAAGGACACAACCGATGAGGAATTGATAGGTTGCTCAATAACTGCAGTTGGGAAAATGGGCTATGTGGGGGGAAGGGACTCGCATTTGACCTTGACCTTGTACAATTGGATATAACGAGTAATGATTAAGGAGCTGCCCAGGTCAGCTCAAAATTGGTGGGAAAGAGACACACAGGAGACAGATGACCTGGTCCATTCTCCTACTCCCTGGTCCAGGGGGAAGCCTCAGCTAAGCAACCAGCTTGGTCTTCCTCAGCGTCCCAAGAGAAGAGGCTTATGGAAGGCCAGACTGTCAAAGGCTGTAGCAATTTTTTTTAGCCCAGGACTTGGTGAATGGATCTAGAGCAGAAACTCCAGGGGTGTCTTTGTTCAAATACAAGTTTAGCAAAAATACTTTTCTGCATCCAGCCCTGTAGGAAGCCATCTTGCTGCTTCTCGTCTCCTGATAAACTTGTCCTTCTCCTTCACACCACTCATGCTGGTCTTAGGGATTTGTCCCATGCTCTGAACTGCCAGGATAATAGAAACTTAAGTGTTAGACCAGGAAGGGGCCCTAAAACGGACTTATCGCATCGTTTAAGAGATGGAGAAAGCAAGGCTCAGAAAGGAGAAGTGAATTACTCAATGTCACATAGGCTGCCAGAGGCAGAGCCGGGCCTGGAACAACCCCTCCCGGTTTCCGGTGTCTCGTCCTGGCTCCTCTCAACCCTTTATGCATTTCCTCTCGGGCACTTCTGCGTTTCCTGTGGTGCCCACGCTGCTCCATGTAGCCTGACAACTCTGCTCCATGACAACGCTGGCTTGCTGACAGGGGAGGGTGGCCCAGGATTTGGCAGCCCCTGCCCCATGTTCCATGGCCATGATGGGCCCCAGCCCTCCTCCCAGGACAGACTGGATGGGGACGGGGAGCACATGCCGTCCCATGAGATCCATGTCCCTGTGTGTCGTCCCCACCAGCTGAGTGACCTTGAACCTGATTGCTCTTCTTGAAAATGGGAATATTAGAACCTATCACCTAGAGCTGCTGTGACTAAAGATCGAGAGTCAAGTGTAAACTGTCCCTCCAAGTGTAAAGTGTCCCCCAGGCCCCAGCACAGGGTTGGATACAGAGCAGAGGCCCTCTGCATGACTGTAGGACAGTGGTTCTCAACTGGGGGCTATTTGGACATCCCAAGGGGCATTGGGTGATTTCTGGAGACATTTCTACTTATGAGAGCTGTGTGAGCGTTGCTAGGGCATCTGATGGCGGCAGGGTGGGGTAGGGCAGGCATTGCGCTAAACATCTTACAACATCTTACAGCGCACAGGACAGCCCTCAAGGCAAAGAATTATCTGGCCTCAAAAAGCAATAGTGCTGAGTTCAAAAGTCTTGCTGAGAAGAAAAGCATGAAATTATATCGGCAGATATAGATGTGCTTTGTTGTTCCAGAAAGGCAAAGAAGCTACGGCTGGCTGGGGAGCTGACCATCAAGATACCATGGTAACCAAGAGCAGGACCCCACCTGGGATTAAACGAGATGGCCATGCCCAGGTTTGATAAGTTGAAAACATTTTATTTCCATTCTACTCTTAGGAGGCAGCATAAATAATCACAGAAAATCAAAAGGGCAATGGGGAAGAAAAAAAAGCTCCAGAATTGTGGGGAGATGAGTTGACACATCTAGCTGCAGGAGATGGGGGTGAGGAGACCCTGCCTTAGCTGGCCAAGAGGGTGGAAGGTTCTTGGAGGAAAAGCCCAAGGGCCTGGGGAGCCTTCCCTGCCCCAGTCACCTGGAGAGGCTTCGGGAGCCCTGGCCTCGGGATGGAAGTTCTGCAGGGTGGCCTTGGGAGAAGCAGGTGTGGAGCATGTATCTAGCATGAGCATGTCTAACCTTTTGACTTCCCTGGGCCACACTGGAAGAATTGTCTTGGGCCACATATAAAAGACATTAACACTAATGATAGCGGATGAGCTAAAAAGAAATTGCAAAACAAGCTCATGTTTTAAGAAAGTTTATGAATTTGTGTTGAGCTATATTCAAAGCCGTCTTGGGGGGCATGTGGCCCGTGGGCTGCAGGTGGGACAAGCGTGGTCTAGTAGATCCTAGTGAATGAGAGAGAATGGGGGAATCCATTTCTTAATTTCCAGGCCAGATCTCACCCCCAAACTGACTTTTCCAAGAAGAGCAGTGTCTATGGACACTGTGGGTAGTGGAAAATGAAGAGAGAAAAGAAAAAAAAAAGAAACTATGCAGACCAAATAAAAAGTGGTGTCTCAGAAAGTCCTGTGACCTCAGGCCACTTCTCAGCTTCCTTATCTGCAAAATGGAGAGAGTGCTTCCTACCTCCCAGAGCAGATGTGAGACTCAAATGAGATCCTATGTGTCAAAGAACTGTGTAAACTTTAAAGTGCTATACCGACGTGAGGGGCTGTGGTCATTCTCCAAGCATAAGGCTGGAAGTGGCTGAGATAATAGTGTTGAGAGACACACACAGAGCTTCATTCACCCCTTGCCCAGGCTCCGCTCTCCTCAGACTCAGCTTCCAGGACCAAGAGGCCTCATCTCAGAGGGCGCCCCTGGGGGGCATGAGGGAGGAAGCGGAGGGTGGAGGCCAGGGGGAAGAAGGGGCACTGAGTGTGAGGGGTCCGCACTGGGCAGTGTGACACGTTGGCACTACTGGTGTTGGGCAGACGGTAGAAGTGGCTTCCAGTTCTCATTATCTACCGATATCGGGCCCTGGTGAAGCCCCCACTAGGTCGTGATTCTGGGTCCACTGTTGACCTGCTGGGTGACTTCGTAAGTCACTTCCCCAGTGCAACCCTCAGTTCTGTCATTTGTGACGTGGGGACACAATTCTCTACCCTGCCTACCTCACAAATTAAATGGAAAAAGGCTATTGCAAGAGCTTTGAAGAGAATCATGGGAAGGCAAGGGGTCATTATGGCCTTGGCGAGCAATCTTCTTAATTCCCTGAAGACAAGAGAGAGGGGGCAGGAGACAGAAAGGAGCGGGCATGCTGGCAACCCTTGTCAGGCGAGTCCGGCTTGCAGGGCTGCCGAGGGAGGTGGGGGAGGGAGGAAGAAGAGGGGATGCCCGCCCTCCAGCCCTTACAGTGTGGTCGTCAGCGATGCTCTGAGCCCCAGCGGGGGGTGTTGTCCTGGCAGCAGCCCCCCTTGTCGGGGAAAAGTTCCAGTTCTAATCTACCGGGGTCCTGGTCACCCTCTCTGCTCCCCGGTCCATTGAGAGCACCCCTGAGGGAGTCTGTGGTCTCTGCCCCGCAGAGGGGAAGCCGAGGCTCCTGGGGTGGCAGGAAGAGGGGCTGCCAACAGGAGGTCTCCAGGAAAGGCTGGGGACTTTTATTAGCATGAGGTCAAGAGGTCAAAGGTCAGCTTCCAGTTCTCGAGGTGGCAGGTGGGGTCCTCAGGCTGTCTGTCCCCCAGCTCCTGCCCTGGCTCTGCCTCTGGGGTCACAGGATAAGGGGACGTTGAGAGACAAGTAGAAACAACGGAGAGATGGGCTTAGGAAGCAGCCCGGCCGGGAGCTAACAGTTCTTGGGGCTGTTGCGCAGGTTCTTCAGTTCCAGCTGTAACTGCCGGATTCGGATGTCCTTCTGCGCCAGCTCCCCTTTCAGCCTCCGAATCTCGTCCTGCTGCCGGAAGAACATTCGCAGGAGCTGGAGGAGAAAGACAGGCGGCCACGGAGGCCCGGCCGGGACAGAGCCGGTGAGAAGGCGACTTTCTGAGTGGGTACCCCGACTCCCGCGCACCCCACAGCAGCTCTGCTCCCCCAGGCCCTTTCTGCTCCCCTCACGTTAGTGTCCCAGGTGACTGATGTCAGCACAGCGCTCCCTCCCTTCTCCAGACACAGCTCACAGCACCTACTTTCCCCTACGAGGTCAGGAAAAGACAGAGCTGTCCGGGTCCTGCTGATTCAAGGTCACTAAGGCAGGGGTGAGTCCACACGAGCGTTTCCCAAACATTCCAAGCGTACCCCTTTAGAGGTCCAAACCTAATACTTTTCGTTACCATTCTGGATGGAAACCTTTCTAAAATGCTTTGCATCCTTCTCTCCTTAAGGGGGCTCAGGATACAGAATGAAATCCAACTTTTTCCCTGCTGACGTGGGACTATCACAGGTGCACCAGTTTGAACTGGGCAGTGATTCATTGGCTGGTATGGGCACGGGCAAAACACAGGTATCGACAGACCTTCACTTAGACGACCCCTGGATTAACCAGCCTCACCATTTCTTCTGTAAACAGACAGACAGATACCCACAGAGCCCTGGCAGGCTGTGGATGCGGGCAGACCCCACACACTTGAGCTGAATGTTACTAAAAAGCGAATGGGTTTGTCCTCAATCTTCCTGGTTGGTGTGAGTCACATTTGCCCTTGTAATTCCATAATTTAATTAAACATGACATAAACTGATGAAATATGAGTACAAGAAAACAGTTATTTCTATACAAACTAAGTTGAATGCCTTAGAAAAATCTTGGTAAAGGTGATGCTAACAATGTTGCTGTTGAATGAGGTGTGGGTGATAGAACCACAAAAGATTGGAGAATATTCTACAATTTGATTGCGTGATAGTGGTTACATGACTAAAAAAACTTTTACATATTTGTCAAAAGTTGTGGAACTTTTGTACACTAGAGGATGAATTTTACTGTAGGTAAATTAAACTTTAATAAACCTGTCCTAAAAATAACTGGGGAAAACTCCGAAAAAATAGGGTTTTGTTTTCATATGAACTTTAAGTTCAGGTTCCATGAAAAAGAAACTAGAAATTGGAGTTCAAGTGTGATTTATTTAGTAGCAGATCCCAACCAGAGATTTCCTCAAAGAAATGGTCTTGGTCTTGTATCAAGATATTTTGAATGAATGTACATATTTTAAAGAAAAATAATGTTAATAGTTTAAAAATGTATATATCATTTTTATGATTCCTTCCTTTAACTGACATTTTAATTATTATTATTATTCAACAAACAAGTCCTGGCTTTGTCTGAGAGTAGATATACTATTTGTTCCTACACACTCCTATACCTTCCAAATTATCAAAACTTCTTGTATAGTGTTTTGTCAGCTTTTGTTTAAATAAGGCTTTAATTGACATACCATAAGTTTCATTCATTTTCAGTGCACAATTCAGTGATTTTTAGTAAAGTTACAGAGTTGTGCAACCATAAGTCTCTTTTCCTATGTCAAGCTACTGGTCGTCTCTCCACACTTAGACCAATGTGTCTACTATTTACATTTTCTAATTGGCTGCTTTCAAGCTGCTATGAAGATTAAAACTGTGGGTTAAGCCAGAGTTAGCAGGCTCTGAGTGACTTTATTTCCCATGAGGATAGTGCACAAGCTTTAGTGTAGGGAGATTGTGACATCTGTTTTGTCTGCTCAGAGAACTTTAACATTTTCCTCCAGGTCCTCAGTTCTGATTCACATAGACAAGTCTGTAGCTAAATGTTATTTTAACTACTATTCAATTCTACCCTCTCCATACTTGGTACAAGAACTGAGTTCTTGCTATGGCCTACCTGGACTAGCACAGCGATTCTGGTACCTCTACCTTCTCAGGTTATGCAAAAACAAAACAAAAAATTAGTGGAAAATGCCAAATATGTACAAAAGTAGAAAGACTAGCACCATGAACCTTCCAAGCACTCATCAGCCAGCTTCAACAAATGACATGTGTTACTGCTTCTCCTCGATAACTATCCATCCTTGGTATCTACTCCTGCCTACTTCTCCTGTACCACCTTCCTCAGGGATGACTTTGAAGCAAATCCCATTTATCACATGATTTCATTCAGCCCTAGAAATCTGAACATCACTCTCTAATGACATATATAAATGTATTTCATAACAATGATCAATTTACCTATCAACTTTCTCCTGAAGACTGTGAGATCCTGGAGGCCAGGAGTAGTCCTAATTTTATGAATAATCATGGCAATTGTAAGTTGGTGTGACAAGAAGCCTCTAAAATGGCCCTGATGTTATCCCTTCCAAGGGTGGGCTAGACCGAGTAACTTGCTTCAAATGACTAGAATGTGGGCAGACGCGATGGGATGTGGTTTCCAAGGTTAGGTTACAAAAGGACTGCAACGTCCTTCCTGGACACCCTGTCGTCCTCACTCACTCCGGGGGGAGCCTGTTGCATGTTGTAAGTTGACCTCTGGAGAGGTTCACGTGGCAAGGACCTGAGGGGGCCTCTGCCCACCAGCCCAGGAAGAACAGACTCTCACTCCAACAACTGTGAGGAAATGAGTCCTGCCAGCAACCATGTGAGTGAACTTGGAAGTGGATAAGCCTTCCAATGTGACTGCAACCCTGGATGACCACTTACACCTTCATTTGAGACCCTGAGCCACAGGCACCCACAGGAACTATGAGATACTAAGTGTTTGTGAGTTTAAGTCACTAAGTTTTGGGGTAAGTTGTTACACGGCAATAGTTAGCCTCTGTTAGCGCTGAACATGAAGAGTGCTACACACTCAGGGATTATCTCTTTAATGCTCACAGCATTTCACATCCTCATTTTGCCATGAGGAAATGGACTTAGAAAGGTCAGGAAATTTCTTCAGCCAGGAAATGGGAGAGCCAGGATGCAAACGCAGGTGTGTCCACACAGCCATCTCTGTGTCAGCTGCATCAAGCCCAGTGCCTGGCACATGGCTGGCATTCTGTGAGTCCCAGCTGAGCTGAACTGTGTTGGCACCATATACTGAGGGTGTGGTTGGAAGAAGAAGCCTTTGGGGGCATGGACAAGGCCCAGCTACGCTTGCACCTAGGGGAGCTGCTCTCATTCCAAGTGATGCAAAGGGCATTTCCATAAACTCCAGATCTCTTCCACAGAAATAGGAAATTGTCAGCCCCCATCACTGCCACACACCCAGAAGGAAGGACAGGTCTGGCTTTCCCCTGTGAGTCAGGAATTTATATTTCCCGTAACACCAAATGACAGCGACATTCTGGAATGGATTCATGAGACATGTAACTGTGTGGGTTAGTCACTTTGAGGGTTAGAAGAGGGGTATCAATATCCCTGTGATATCCCAGCCTCTCTTGGGGTCAGAGGCAACAGCAGGCTACTTATGATATTTGTGACAGAAAGAAAAAGGACTCAGAATGGAACTGACTTAAAAGGCTGAGGCCCATAATTGAAATGTTAAGGTCTCGCTCTTCCAGGGCCTGTCAAGGTAATAACTTATATTCCTTACCTCGTTCTCTGTCCTGGGTGGGACATTTTCTAATAAATCTATGCCATTGACCACAACGCTCTTCTTTTCTTTGATGGGAGCCTTAAATACCATCTTGGAGGACTTCTTATAGCCTTCTTTCAAAGACATCAGCACGGGATCTAAGAAAGGCAAGGGGCATGTTCTCACTGACAATCAGTGGACTGTCAAGTGGTAAGTCTTTCATTCGCACCTTGCTGGCCAGTTGGTGGAGAGTGAGAGGAAGTTCCAGCAGGAGGCGCTGCCAGGGAACTGGGGCGGGCCACACAAAGGCAGAGCTCACAGCCTCTTCTGGGAGGCCCACCCCTTCCTCCACCTACCTCGGTTGACGCCTCCCAGCCATTCATCGGGGGTCAGAGCTGGTTCTGTGCCTGGTGTCATGGGATAAATGTCTTCCTGGTAGGAATCTGACTGCAGTGGGGGGAGCAGAAGAGGGGACAGATGGGGGGTGCTATTGTGACAACCCCATGCTCTCCAGTCAGACTTTTCTCCTCGCCAACCTCCGACCACGCCACCGGCTTTCCTGCCTCCAAGCCTTTGCACTCAGTGTCTCCCCCTTGGAATTCCCACACTGAGTTAATCAGCAAGCCAAAGGCTCCCCTCTCAGAATGTCCACCACCTACCCCACCCCCGAGGACCCCAGTCCACAGGAAAAGGGCTCCTGCAGTCAGGCCCTCGGGAGCCCCGCCCAGCGCCACTCACCCTCCGGGGCACGATCATGGAGATGGGCTCGATCAGGCCCTTGAGAGTCACCAGCTTGTAGAAGCGGAACACCTCGCAGGCCGACACGTCCAGCCCGTGTTTGGGCATGACCCCTGTGGACAGGCACACGTGGCTCTGTGGGGTCCCAGGGGATCCCCTCCTCAGAGTCCCTCCTCCCTGATGTCCTCAGGTGGTGGGCGCTCCGTTTGGAGGCAATGGCTCACGCAGAGAGCCAGCTGTGAGTAGGTTGGGGGCTTCCTGAGTCAGTTCTGTCTCAGTGGCAACCTCCCAAACAAGCGCCCCGGGCCAGACCTGCCTCACCAAGGCCCGTGCTTTAGAATTTGCGCCTTTTAGAATTGGAAGGGGAGGCAGAAATATTGGGATCGAATTCACTCTTTTTATAGATGAGACTCGTTAGGGCCAGAAGAGAATGGGGCTTGTCCAAGGTCTCAGAATGTTGTCAGTGGATAAGCCAAATGAACTGGCTTCCCAAAGCCTCTGCGTGCCTGGTCTTCAGAAAGGAGGGAGAAACCTTTCCCCACATACTCCCGAGGCCTAAAGGCAGCCTGAACGCTCTTCCGTTGTAAGTCTTCCAGGACCGAGAGCATCTGTGTGCGTGCGTGGGTTGTCTGAGTGTGTGCGCTAGCACAGTGTCCCTAACAGCTACATCCACTGAACACCTGCTGAGTGAGCAGTGCAGTGTGGTGTTCAGAACACAAGCTTTGGGGTCTGACAGGCCTGGGTTTGAATCCTGGTTCTGTCCATTTCTGGCTGGGAGTACTTGGGCAAATCACTAATTCTCTGAGCTTCAGACTCCTTGGCTGATTAGAGGACAGTAGTGACCCTCGTGAGATGGTCTCAGGGTACTGAGTGCAAAGATGCTCTTTAATGGCTCAGCAGGATGATGACACAGATAACAGTTTCTTTCGCCATGATGTGAACATGAGTTAAGGTTCTCCTGCTCTTCAACTGGAAAGGAAGGTTGCTCTTCCTAAGGGAATTTCAGGAGCTGGGGGGAAGGGGTGTAATGTTACCAAGTGGGATTTGGAGCCAGCAGACTTGGGCCTGAGTTCCAGCTTTGCCACTTAGCAGCTACCTGACCTGCCTGGGGTGAGTTACTCTGAAACTTCAAAAGCGCCCAGCTCACGGTAAATGCTCAGTAGTAGCCACAGGTGAGGATGATGATGAGAAACAGTTACCCGTGGTTCCTTTCTCTGTCTCTCCTCCTCCCCAGGTCCTGCTGACCCTACTTATTTCACATCTCCTGGTGTCACCCTCTTGTTCCTCATCATCCTGCCACGCCCCTAGTTACCATCCTTTCTTGCCTAAAAGTCCACATTGGCCTCCTCATTGGTCTCTCTCCTGCCCTTTCAAATCCATTCTCCCAAATCCACTCTTCCTACAGAAGCCAAAGCGATCTTCAACTAAACTGTCAGATTAGATCACATCATCCCATTTCCTACCCACCCACCCAAAAAAAGGAAACTCTCCAAGGAGTTCCTGATAAGACCCAAACTCCTTCCCCTGTGGGATGGTTAATTTATGTGTTGACAGATTTAGTGAAGTAGTTTGCACTCCCCAGTGTGGGTGGGCAACCTCCGATCCATTGAGGGCCTGCCTGTAACAAAAGGCAGAGGAAGGAGGAATTCGCCCCTTTTACCCTGTCTCTCTGCGTCATTTGGGACATCTCATCTTATCCTATCCTGCCATTGGACTGGGATTCTCACCTTGGCTTCCCTGGTTCTCAGGCCTGCAGACTTGGACTGAATTATAGCACTGGCTTTGCTGGGTCTCCAGCTTACAGACAATAGGTTGTGGGACTTCTCAGCCTCTCTCTGTCTCCATCTCTCCCTCTCCAAATGTGTACATATGTCTGGCTGTTTCTCTGTAGAACCCCGACAAATAACCCTGTCTAACGCATCCCATGGGATCCAGCCCCTTCCTACTTCTCCAACTTCATCTCCTAACACTCTTCCCATCTTCCGATATGTTAGAGTCTACACTGACCTCCTTTCTGTTCCTAGAACATGCCAGGCTCATTCTTGCCACAGGGCCTTTGCACTAACTGTCCTTCCTGATAGCACTACTCTTCCCTTTTCCTGCTTTTCATATCTTAGCTTAAAATGTCACCTCCACAGCGAGGCCTTTCCTGGTCACATGACCTACAATTGCCCCCAGTCACTGCCTGT
The DNA here is from genome assembly GCA_004027555.1 of Craseonycteris thonglongyai. Lineage (NCBI taxonomy): Eukaryota > Metazoa > Chordata > Mammalia > Chiroptera > Craseonycteridae > Craseonycteris > Craseonycteris thonglongyai. Next base: position 24,861 of record PVKE010001890.1, read on the forward strand.
TCTATCACCTCATTTGATTCTCTGCTTAGAACTTAATTGCTATCGGGTATTTTCTTTCTTATTAGTTTATTGTCTAACTGCCCCTCAGGGGAATGTGAGTGAGGCCATGTTGTGTTTTATTTGTCACTGTACCCCTGGACCGAGTCCAGGGTCTGGTACACAGCTGGTGTCCAATAAATGTTTATTGAGCAACAATGTGAGGAGACCTCCAGGTGCTCTGCCAGCTGCTTTGTACACCTGGTCTCAATCCTAAACCTACTTTCTAGGTAGGTTTGATTATCCCATTTTACAGATGAGGATAGTGATGTCAGAGGGTTAAGTACAGAGCTGAATCAGAATATAACCTAGTTCGACTCCAAAGTGCAGGCTACTGTTTATACTGTCTGATGAAGTGGGGACAGTGAGCGAGGCGGGGATGGCACAGAGCTGGGGGAGGGTGAGGGTGAAGTCAATGAAGAGGTGACTAGGACCTCGGGCACTTCTCTGGGCCTCCATCTCGCTGCTGGTCCCTGAGGTGGGCTCTGGGGCCCTTCTGGCCCTGGTGTCTGGGCCTGTCTGCGATGCCTGATCCTCAGAGAGAATAAGTCAGACTCAGCTTCTAGGAGAGCTGGAGAGGGGGGAGTGGAGCCCCTGAAGAGATTTCTCCCCTGGGTGGAGCCAGACCCCAAAGCACGAATGCTGAGTTGTGTGTAGTACAAGTGTTAGTTAATGGGAATGAAGATTTTACTGGAAGACTTCAGTGGTGGGAGTGGGAGGTGTGTGTGTGTGAAGAACTGCTCACCCCCCACCCTGACTCTCTACACTCCGTCCATCCTGGACTTCTCTCTTGGATTTACTTGAGAAACTAGGAGCCTTGGGGTGCAGTGATGGGGATACCTTGGAACTTCCTCCTGTCCTCTCAGGCAGGGATAGAGCTGCTCCTGGGGGCTGGGGGTCCTGGCTTCCCAGAGGCTTCAGGAAGGGGCCTGGGCCTAGATCCTGCTCTGACCTAGTTACTGAACCGCTGCCCACCGAGGTCAGAATATTGGGCTTCAGCCTGCCCAGCTGCAAACAGGAACCAAGGCACTGTGCACACCCCCGTGGGCTGTTGATAACCAGAGATGGCGGAGGTGGTCAAACACCAAACACCAGGCAAGGATGAGCCCATCAAGTGGGTGGTGACAGGCGTCTGAAGAAGGGCAGGCTGACCTTCACAGGGGCAGCACCTGCAGGTCCTAGTCTAACTTGCCCATGAGCTATGGCCTTCTGAGTCTGATTCTGCATTTGGGGGTAGAAGGTGACCCATGAGCCAAATATCCATTCTCTTGTTCTAGAGCGGAACAGCTGCGGCAGCCTCCGGACCCCTTACCTAGGCCTTTCTGCGGGGCTGGGGAGCGGAACTCCATGAGGTAGCTCAGGTAGGGCTTCTCAGTACTGATCTCATAGTACCGGATGTTTCCATCTCCCTGGGGCAAAAGGGAGAGAGAAGGGAGGAAGGGAGAGCGAGAGGGGAAGGCTGAGCAAGCCCTGGTCCAGGGATCCGCTGAAGACAGCCTCTACTGTGCCCCAGAGGTGCTGAAAGGCCAAGGAGACCTGGCCTGTAGGCCCCCTGGCAGGCCTGCCACAGGGGACTTACTGTGGGTGGTGGTGGTGGTGGTGGTGTGTGTGTATAGACAGCTCGTCAGAGATCTGGCAGGCGCTGCAAATCCCATCACTAATCACTATCTTCTGCACTTCAGGCTCTGATCTTTATTCTAGTGTAAAACCCTCTTCAATCCACCTCTGAAGGGATTCTCAGTAAGAATAAGTGTCAGGGGATGCCAGGATAGCTCAACAGGTTGAGCGCTTGCCTTGCAATCGTGAGGTCCGGGGATCAAATCCCGGCCCCAGCCTGTGCAAACCCATATGCTGAACTGGGGTGCACCTCTCATGTGGAAGGCCCCCAGCTTGGTTCCTGCTCCACACGGCCCCACATCCACCTGTGGGGAATGAAACTAGGTTGCAACTCATGATGTACAGTTATGGAGACTGCTCTGGGCCCTCCCTCTTCTCTCTGTTTCTCTCAAACAATAAAATAAATATAAAAACAAAGATGAAGTGTCAGGTGGAGGGTTGGTTTCCATGGAGATGGTGAGACCCAGGTTGGGTCAGAGGAAGGCCCTAGAGGGTAGGCTGGCTCTTCTTAGGGGACAAGGGTAGAATCAGAGGCCCAAAGGGGACAGGGATCTCCCACCAGCTTCCCCAGCCCCGCCTCTCCCCTTTGCTACCTTTCCAGCCAGGTAGAGCATGTGCGTATCAGCGTCGTAGAAGGGGAACAGGAGGCCAGAAAGCCCATCGATTTCCTCCTCGATCAGAGGCATGGACAGGTCCTCCTGCAGGGAGGGGCCGGTATCAGCCATGCCCAAACCGCAGCGCAGCCCCAGAGCTGCAAGCCTTTTACGTGACCACTCAGCCTCCCTGCGGCTGACCTGGTCCCAGAGGGCGATCTGTCTTGTGTTCCACCTGGAGACCCCTGTCGTGAGAAGCCTCTTCATGTTCCCCAGGAACACCACCCGGTTCACTCTGTGGTTTTTGCAGTTTGCCTCCTGGTGGGGACAGAGAGAGTGGGTGAGCTAGTGCCCCAGAGACAAGGGGACTGCAGTGGGCTCAATGGTGGGCCCCAGAAGAACATCGGTGTCTTAATCCCTGGAACCTGTGTTTCCTTATTGAGAAAAAGGGACTTTGCTCATGTAATTTTAAGTTCAAAGCCTTGAGATTGAGGAGTGGAGGCGGTCCCCTGGATTATACAGGTGGGCCCTAAATGCCACCCACCATGAGAGTCCTTATGAGAGCTAGGCAGAAGGAAATTCTGCAGACAGAGAGGAGAAGTTGGTGTGACTGTGGAGGTAGACCTTGGAGTGACGTGGCCACAAGCCCAGGAAGTCTGCAGCCACCAGAAGCTGAAGGAGACAAGAAAGCCTGCTCCACGAGCGCCTTCCAAGGGAGCGTGGCCCTGCTGACACCTTGACGTCAGCCTTTTGACCTCCAGAACTGGAAGGGAATCCATGTCTGTTGTCGCAAGCCACCCCATGTGTGGTGATTTGTTATAGCACCTCCAGGAACTGAGTACAGGTGCTAAGGAACAGTGGAGCCCTGAGGCCAAAAACCAGGCTTCGCTGCCCCTTCCCAGAATAGGTGGGGGACAGGGAAGGGGGGCCTAAGGCTGCCCAAGGCCCTGGCAGGGCCTGCAGTGTGCCAGGTGCTCTCCGCAGGGCATCTCTTTTAATCGCACAGCAATACCCAGGGGCAGGAATCTCCAAGGATGAGGATCCTGAGGCTCAGGAGGACAGGGCACTCATGCAGGTCCCTGATGACTCACTTCGCCAGAGGCTCCTCCTAACAGGGCTGTCCTCTGCCTCTCTCCTGAGTTCTGCCTCACGATCCTTCCTTTTCCTCCTACATACAGAGGCCTTCTGCCAGGATGAGTCAGCATCAGGTCGAAACCAGAGGCTGGAGGGGGCAGCACCAAGACCCAGGCTGGCATCCCCTGCTCTGGATTTTAGCTCCTGGTTCTGCCAAAAAGGTGTAGCCCACCAGGAGCCCCTACCCTCTCTGGGCTCGCGTCCCCAGCTGTGGGGTGGAGGTTGGGTTCTCTGCTCTCTACACCTTTTCTGCTCAGCGGGGGCCCTGTGGGCACATCTGGCGGGGTTTGAATTCTAGCTCCTCTGTGACCGGGAGATTCAGGTCTCTGACTCTCCACGGCTCAGTCTTCCCATGTGTGAAATGGGGCGAGTAATAGGACCAACCTCAGAGGACTGTCATGAGGATTAAATGAGGTAGTGATGTGGAGCCCAGTGCCTGCCGCACAAGAGCTTGAAGTAAATGTTGGTTACTATTAATGATGCTAAATAACCAGGACAATTGTTATTAGTTGTAGTAGCAGCAGTAGATGACTTTCTGGTCTCACAATATTGGACTCTTCCTAGATAAACACAACAAGGCCACCATCAATCCTTTCTTATGTAGGAAGTGAGTCTCAGATTTCATCCAAGATTTCCATCCCATCTAGTGACTGGCATGCAGTAGGTGCTCAAGAAACGTTAATTTTTCACTCCCAAATGGCATCTAATCCCTTCCTCACAGTAAAGATCCAGGAGACTCAGAGACCAAACCTGGGCTAAGTCCACCATCACCCTCCCTACTTGGAGCCGTCCCTGAGGATGAAATGGCACCCTGAGCCATTTCTGCCAGGCTTGTCCCATGCAGGTGGCAGGGCAGTGACTCCAAATCCCTTCCTCCTGTGCCCATGGCGGGCTCAGTGAACACCCAGAGGTCCATGTGCTGAAGAGTGTCACCAGCTGGGCCCCCAGGGCAGGCCAGAGGGATCCCATCTGGGGAGGGGGTGTAGTGATGAGAAAGCATACTAAAGCCCCTCCCCACCAAGAACAAGGCAGGGTTCCTGTGAGCAGAGAAGGACCCAGAACAGACGGGCTGGTCAACAGAAGTGCAGGCCAGGGGCATGGGCGAGGGGAGCTGGCACAGCCCTTCTGCAGGCCAGGCTGAAAGACGAGCCCCTCCCCCTCCCCTCCCCTCCCCGCTCCAAACAGCGGGGCTTCACCTGCAGAACGCGGCCGGAGCGGGGCTCGATCACGCGCAGCTTCTTGTCCTTGCACGTGGTGGTAAGCAGGCTGCCGTCGGTGTTGAAAGACATGCACAGGATCACGTCCGAGTGGCAGTCAATCATCTTCACAGGCTCACCCACGTCCAGGTTCCAGATGAGGACCTGGGCGGGCAGACATAGAGGAGGTGGGGTCAGTCCTACTGTTGCTGTCACAGGGCATCTCCCTGGTCGGTACCTGATGGTCCTGGGAGAGATGCCCTGTGCAGGTTCGAGATGTGCTGGGATGCAGGACAGTGCTGTTGAGTCCTGTATCTGAGGCTCAGATGTCCCTGTCCCAGAAATCCACTGCTATTCTTGGGCAGACCCCAGCCCAGCTTGGGCTCAGTTTCTGCTACGAGCAAGAAGGATGAATGCTCGTTTCCAGGTTCCAGTGGTGGGCACGCTTCTTTTGAGGGTACGCCTGGGGTGGCAGGAGCTGGGGCTCCTCCCTCCAGCAGCTTTGGTTGCTCCTTTTTTCTACCAGGAGAGAGTGGGCACGCAGTGGGCATTCACCTCCAGTCCATCAGGGCCCTAGACAGCAGTGCAGATGCCTCCAGCCTCTGTGGACCCCAGGAATGGCGGGGTGCAAAGATGTTCAGTTGTGTAGAATGAATGAATGGATGAATGGATGAACAAGACGATATTGGTCAACACGCTCAGAAAAGTAGCAGTGTTTTTTCCCAAGGATGCCCTTCTCTCTCCCTCCCCGTTTCCCCGGCCCGCCGGGCTACGCACCTTGTAGTCATAGCCAGCACTGAACAGGATGTTGTTGGTGGTAGGGTGCCACTCCACCAGCCCCACACGCCGGCTGTGCCCATGCAGTTCCAGGAGAGCCTCCGTCATGTTCCGCTTCAGCCCGCCCTCGGGGATCTCCCAGATCCGCACCTACGGAGCCGACAGGGGCCGAGGCTGGGTGCGCAGAGCCAGGACAAGTCCCTGGTGGCCTCTCTCCGACACCAGGCTTTCTGAGACTTGGTGAGATGCCTCTAGGGAGGGGGCAGAGCCCAAATGAGGCCTGGGGGGAGGTTCCAGGGCAGGGTTAGAGAGGAAAGAGGCCGTCTCCTCTCGGCCTTGGAGAGGGTTTTCTCCGCGAAGTCTCCGCAGACCTTGACAGCTATTATCACGGGGTATGCTCATGTTGTTTCAGTCTAGCCGGACCCCGAGGCCCATACCTGGAGCAGCTTTGAGGCAGCGTGGAATTAAAAAGCCCACCTCTGCTTACCTTCCCACACCCTTCTAGGAGACCTGCCTTAGCTCCTCTGCTTGTATTGTAGGACCTTGTCCTCCACTGGGTCTCGTGCCCGGAATGGACACCTGAGCAGAAAGAAACCCATCTGGGAAGCTGGGGGCATCAGAGTCGCTCCTGAGGTGACAAGCTAAGGGGCACAGCCTGAGCTGAAAGCAGAGTCAGAGCCTGGATGCAGCTGCCATTTCCAGTCTGACAGATGCTGATGGAGAAGCAGGAAAAGATGACCCGCAGAGAGGAGGGCGGGACTCCAAAGCAGAAAGAAGAGACCGTGTGGCCCCAGAGAGAGACACTGGGACATTTTTCTGCATTTTTTTTTTTTAAGATTTATTTTTATTGTTTTTGACACAGAGAGATACAGAGACAGAGACAGAGAGAAGGGGTGGGCCCAGAACAGTCTCCATAGTTGCACATCATTGGTTTTTCCACATAGTTTCATTGCACAGGTGGGCACGGGGCTGCACAGGGCAGGAACCGGGCCGGAGTCTCACCCCAGTGAGAACCGAACTGGGGACACTCCCCAGTTCAGCATATGGGTCCACACGGGCCAGGGCCAGGATTCGATCCTCGGTCCCCGGGGCTGCAAAGTGAATGCTTAACCCACTGAGCCATCCCGGCTTCCGCTCTCTGCAATTTTTGAATAGCCCCCACCCTGCTTATTTGTATCAGTCTGGGTGGCTTGGTTTCCAAGCCAACAGTCTCTGCAGAGCTTCAACTGTTCATGTGTCAACGGGAAAGCTTTGCCTGGCATGGCCCACTGGCAGAATGAAACGAGAGGCCCCTGGTCACAGTCGGCACCCTGTAAAGTGCGCTACAGACCTAAGGCCTTCTAGTTCTTGTCCTAATTGTCATCATCATCGTTCATGCTATTTGTTATGAACTAACTGGCAAGAGCCCACAGGACTATAACGTGGGACACCTTTAAACACACCTTTTGAAAATCTGAATTCCACCATTGCTAGTAAGGAGAAAAACGGGAAAAATAGCTTTGAGACACCATTTATAATCTTCTAAAAGAGCCAACTGAAATAAATTAAAAAAGAGCCAGTGTTGGCAAGATTATGCTGGACCTGACAGGTTCAGTTGGTGCTGGTAGTATTATAAATCAGAGCCCTTCTTTTGGAAGCAATTTGGCCATCTTTAGTAGAAACCATAAAGACATTTATATTATATACTTTGACTTAGTGATTTCACTCTTAGAATCCAATGTAAGCAAAAATCGCTATGCATGAAGTTGTTCACAGTAACATCATCTACACAGAAAATTTAGAAACACTACATGACCAACAGGAGGGGCACAACTTGCTCTGTCATATTGCTAGGGAATATTGGCCGTTTCATTGTCATCCCGAAGGCAGTGAATAGACCCAGGAAGCGTGGTAAAGAAAGCCAGTTCCAGGAGGTCTCAAGGATGCGGAGCAGGGCTGGGAACTGGGGATGCCCCGAAGGCAGTTGGCGCTGTCCCTCAGACGATAGAAATGAGCTCCTCCCACACGTGTGTGCCCCAGGGGACCCAGCTCTGCACAGACAGACACAGGCTTCTGGGTGAGAGGGCAGGTCCCGCTCAGGACTGAGGCCACTCTTAGGTCCACCATTCTCAGTTTCAAACACACATTGGGAAAAGCCCACAACCGGGGGACGGCTGCGTGTTGTCCCCTGCTCACTGCCATCTCCTTCGGTGGCTCCAGCACCCACACAGCTCTGCCCAGCCGTGGGCCTGGGAGACGGAGGTGACATAAAGGGGCCCTTCCTCCATAGGCCCTCTGCAAGGGCTTTCTGGGGTGAGGTCTGATCCAGACATGCTGGGAGGGTACAGTGGGGACCCAGGTAGGTGACTCTAGTCCACTATAAGAGCCATATTCCTCTTGTCCCCAATGTATTGTACTAGAGGAAGGGGACACTTGAAGAGAGGAAACTGGTGCTCGGATTAGATGCACACACCACACCACACACGAACAACACACACCTCCAATTCCACACCCCCCAACACCTCACCCCACACACACCCCTCCTACCCACACATTTCTTTCTTTTTTACCCAAAGGGGTACACGTCCTTGTACAGCTTGCTGTTCTCACGTAACAACAGATAGCAGGCATCTCCCCACACGACTACCTGTGGGTCTACCTCATCTTTTGAAGTGTCCAGAGAAACAGCTGCTGGATGACTATGCCTGGAGGGCTTAATCAACCTTTACGAATGGACATCTGGATTCTGCCCATGGTTCTTCCTATTCCAATTCATTCTCTGATGAACAGCCCTGTAGTAGAAGTTTGAGCATGGGTGTGAGTATTTCTGTAGGACGCATGCCTAGAAATGTTTCATTATAGTTATTGGGAGATTACCCCCAAAAGTTCTTTCAGTTTTCACCAACAGTCTGCCTCTTTACCTATGTCTCTAAAATTATACCTTCAAAAATGGATTTTTGCCCATCAGATCGAAAATTCCATAATGTTGTTGTTTGGATTTGCATTTCTTTGATTGTTAGAAATATCGGGCATCTTTTTCTGTGACTTGCCACCCTTGTTTACACGTGGGTGGAAAGCTTGATAAGCTTTTGGATTCAAGGGGATAAGATTTTAGGAACTGGGGAAGCTGGGATGGTTCAGTAGGTTAAATGCTTGCTTTGCAGCCTCAGGGACTGAGGATTGAACCCTGAGCCCGGCCTGTGCAGACCCATATGCTGAGCTGGGGTGTGCTTCCCATGCAGGAGGCCCCCAGTTCAGTTCTTGCTGGGGTGAGGCCCCCCGTTTCAGCCCCCAGCTCGTGGGGGCATGCCTCCCATGAGGGAGGCCCCTGGCCCGGTTCCTGCCCTGCGTGCCCCCCGCCCACCTGTGTGGACTGAAACCATGTTGAAAACTGATGACATACAACTACGGAGACTGCTCTGGGCCCTTGCCCTTCTCTCTGCCTCTGACCATTGAAAGAGTTGAGCCTTATGCCTTCCACACACACCTCTTAGGAGCCGGGCCCTTGCTGGCCAACGCCTGCACACAGTGGGGCTCTCACGGCACCGCAGTAATGAGAGCACAGAGCTGGGGGAGCCTCAAGCCCGTCTTGGGGTGATCGGGTGGGAACACCTGAGAGAAGGAGGGTTAAAAGAGGCGCTGTTGACCCACACTGGAAACGATGGGTTGGGGGGTGTGGAGAGGAGTGGGGAGACAGAGAAATGCCCAGCGTGTGTGTCTTCGGGCACGGTGGGTGGGAAGATTGCAGGCAGCTCAGCCTGGCTGGTGTGGAGCAGGCTGGCAGGTGGCAGAGGAGACCAGAGGCTGTGTGTGTCACGCCTGGTCACTGAGACCCAAAGAATCACTGCTTGGAAGGTGCCTCAGAACAGAGCGCTCCCAGAACAGCCTCTGTTCTGAGCAGCCCATGAACGAAGGCAACTCTGGGTTGCGTGAGGAGACAGGGGGAGCTGTGGAGTGAGGGTCCCCCGGCTCTAAGACCACCGCCTCGTTGGAAGAGCATGGACAAGTCTCTCTGAGGTTCAGGCTCCTTATCCAAACAATGGATGGAGATGCGTGTAGCTTTTAGAAGTGTGTGGGTTCAACTGAATCGGGCTTCAGAGTCCTTGTGACTGAGGCTTTTAACCACAGGAGTTGATTTGTTCGGGTGACAGTCCTGCCTAGTAATCTAGGGGCTAAGCCACGGGGGTGGGTGGGGAGGGAAGGTCATGCCTATGCCCAGGCCCAGCCTCTGGACAGGACCCAAGTCCTGTGGGGTGAAGACAGCAAGGGGGAAACCAAGAGCTGTTTCCACCAATAACTGCTGGAGTAGGGTCCCAGGCAGGGCTTGGGGGACCTGGATGAAAATATCCCACAGAGAACGAGAGGGGCTCCTGCCTTATCCCCATTTGATACCAGCCACCTCCCTCCCTGGGCCCTGCTTTTCTCCTAGGTGTGTTGTGACAATATAAGCGAATCTTCCAAATTCCTGTGCTGTTTACATCACTGCATGTATCCCTGGGGGGAAGAGACTAACTCTTGCGATTCACCAGCATCACATGATGTAGGAGCTCAGAGGAGGAGCCAGAGTTCCCAGTGGCCCCAAGGAGCTGGGAAAGGAATGCCAGTCCCTTAGTGCTCAAGGGCTTTGCTGGAGGCAGAGTGGATGGAGCTCCATGGCTCTGGGAAGTTGCTGCAATTCAGCAGGAAACCCAGCAGGGTCTGCGAAACCGGATTTCTGGAAGGGAAGGGAGGGGGAGACGTGGCAAACGCACTGTCTCCAGCAAGCCCGCTGTGCCTGGGACCGCCTCCCTCACAGGTCCAGGGTCAGAGCCCTGTTTATCTCCGCTGCATTCATCCAACAAAATGAGCTCAGCCCCCTTCCCCCTCCCCCTGGGTCACACACTTAAGACACTGGGGGATGGTCCTTGGTTTCAAGAAGTGCAGTCTTGTCGGGAGAGACAGCAGACATGTCCAGACAAGGCAAAGGCAAGGCAGCTGATAAGGATGGTTAATAAAGTTACAAAACCAGAGCTTCTGTGCACAGGGGCAGGAGCAGCTAGTCAACAAAGGAAGAACTTTGTGTCTGACAAGCTCCCTTTAATCCAGACTCTGAACTTAACTGGCTGTGAGACCGGCCAAGTTACTTAGCCTCTCTGAGCCTCAGCCTTCTCATCTTCAGGAATAATTATACCTATAATTATACTTGCTATGAAGATTAAATAAAGATAAAATATATGCCTTACCAAGCAGAGTACTAAGCACTTAACAATACATAACAATGTTTGTTTATTAATTAAGAATTATATACAACTTTTATATAGGTCAAATTTTAGGTGTGATTTATATTTTTCATCTGCACTTTGCTAACCCTTGTGTAGTCAATGTATGTGGTATAAAGTTTGTCTCTACTTTATAGCCTGCAGTATTCATTATTATGTGACTGTAAAAGTGTCAGGTTGAGTCTCTGCCTTTGTCACATTGAGGATGACAGCTGCTGGTGACCTAGGGACAGGGCCTATGGACAACCTACTCAGCTCCTCTCACAGCACTGATAAGAGAAAGGATGCTCCATTTAGGGGATCTACTTGCTACACAGCTACAGCAAACAGAGAGTACTTATTATTGTCTATAGATGGGGTATGGGAGCTTAGAGGAGGAGCTGGAGTTCACAGTGGTCCTAAGTAGCTGGGAGAAGATAGATTCCATGTACTTAGTATTTTCTTATAGAAAACAAAAACAACATTGTTTGGAGTAGTGTCTGGAAGAACAGGAAAGGTCTGATTTCTGCCCTGTGGAAGAATCCAATGTAGCTGTACTACACTGCACAGTCATTGACCCTAGGATTTCCACCCAACCACTCTACACATTCAATGCCTGGAGCCCAGACCACAGCAACTCTCATGTCTTCTACAGCGAGAAAAGAGAAACGTGAGGGTCTTGCCCAGAGCCAGGAGGCCCTTGGAACTCCCATCCCCTGCCCCCAGCTTTCTTGCCAATTATTCTGTTTACTGCTAGAACCCGAGTTTATCGTCAGTCACCTAAACGAGAGGTGAGGGAGGCCACCTGAGAGCCCAGAGGGAAGATGACTGAGCGAGCAGCTACTGCTGAGAGCCCTGGGAGCTTGCTGCTAGAGGATTAAATAAAATGGTAAATGTGGAGCTGAACGCATGGAAGGATATGTGCTGCCTGGCGTTATTATTATTATTGATGATGGTCCTTAACAAAGGTAAGGAAACAAAGCACGGAGCAGTTAGGAAACTTGCCCAGGTTGCCAAATAGGGAGGAGCTGGGATTCAGGCAAACTACCCTGTCCCTCCAGTCTGCACCCGTGCCCCTGCCCCGTTCCCTCCTTTTCCCCTGGCTGCCACCTGACAACCTGGACAGGGCACAGTCTCTCCTTCTCATCTATTCCAGGAAGGAATTAGTCTCCGGCCCCTAGTGTCTAGAGACCACCCTTCTTTGGGCACAACCAGCCAGGCCTCCCACTGGATGGTCAACTCCTCCATCCAGGGGTAGGGTCTCTTAATCACTACGCTGTCTCTAGAGCTAGAAACAGTGCCTGGCGCATATTAGGCATCCAAGTCCTATTCATTGAGTGAATGAATCATGGGAAGAATCTGAGCCTTCCTCCCATCAGCAGGTGCAGCAATGAATCACCCCTGACCTGAGGTGCAGCAGTGAATCACCCTTACTCTGGCTGGTGGTGAGCCCGACAGATGGGAATGTGCCCCTTTTGTCCTGATTTGGAAGGGGGACCTGGGGGAGGGGATTTCTTTCCTGGATTTTGAGGCTCAGCATTCAGCTTAGTCCTTTTTGGAAACCAGTGATGCAAGGCCTATTTGGGGGGGGGGTGCTCAACGAGTAAAGAGTGGGATGTGGTAGAAAGAATACACACTGGGTGTCTGACTCCCAGCCCTCTGGCCACCCCTCATGGGAGGGGCAAGTTATTTAAACTCTTTGGTACCCACTTAAGGCTAAGAAAGTAGCAGTTAATATTTATGGAGTTCTTGGTAGCCAAGAAACACTTTTCCATTCATTTCGTCCTCATGAACCCAATATGGTCTCCGTTTCATAGCAGGGCATGTGGTACCCAGAGAGGTAAGGAAACATGTCCAAGGTCACACATCTGGGAAGTGGCAGAGCCAGGATTTGAACCTAGGCCTGTGGCAGCCTGAGCCCGGCTGCTGAACAAGTGAACCACACTGCCAACCTTTCTGAAGCTGCCAGGGGTGTTAGGGAGGCTTCCTGGGGCTACTGTCCTTCCAGCGATAAAAGGCGTGTGCTGCTCCCTTCCAGTTTCAAGAAGGAAGGCTTCTCCAGCTGGCAGAACAGCAGGGTGGCTACTGGTTTCTTCCGGCTGCTTCCAGCAGGGCTGACCTCCTGCCCCATCCCACCTCTAGCTCCTCTGGGAGGGGCATCATCTCTGGGCAAGGTGGGGTAGGTGAAGGCAGCCACTGGGCAAAGGAACAAAGGAATAGAAGGCAAAGGAAAGATGCGGAGGGGAGCCCAGCGGGGAGAGGGGCCGGCCTCCCATCCCCCTTCCTCTCTCTCCTGGGATCACTCTGTCCTCTCCCTGAGATGGCACAAGCCTCTGGCTCTCTGGGGTTGCTGGAGAAGGGCTGAGAGCCAGCAGGAGCCTTGGAAACCCAGAGCGCCCTTCCTGCCGCCTGCCAGCCGCCCTCCCTAGCTGCGGCAGAAGCTATAAAAAGCACAGCCCTACAACAATAGGTGACATCACCCAGTGGCAGCAAGAACCGGATTCTGCCAGATGCCAGGAGTACGGCCCCCACCCCTTCCTCAGCACGAGCCCTTGGGAAAGGGCTTTGGGTCTGTTCCACTGGATCCCTGGAAAGATGGGTCAGACTCCTGGGGACCTTCCCACACTCTGGGGGGAGGGAGGCTGGGGGAGGGGAGGCCGATGCTGATGGACCTGGGGGATGGCTATCACTGGAGATTTTTCAAGGGGTGGGGGATATGGGAAAGGAGCCGGGAGTGGGGGTGGAGTCTCACTAGATCTGGTCAGTGTGCTCTGAATGCTCTGAGCCAGCAAGGGGGGGGGGGGGGGGAGTGGATGCACAGGCACCTCCAGCCTGAGCCGCTGCCAGCTGCTTCTCTCTGAGCTCCTTTGGGTGGGTTCCCCCCAGCCCGGGCGTGTGGCACAGTGCCTGGCACACGGTAGGCTTGCTGTCTGACCTAACTGGTTCTGGAGGTCGTGTTTGATGCACAGTAAGTTGACTGTTGGGGCCTGAGTGTGTCGTGGGTGGGTCTCAGTGGCCAGCCCTCGAGGTGCTTTGATGGAAGGTCATGAAACAGCCTAGGCTGGCTGTCAGGGCCCCTCACCGGCCTCAGGAGCTGCAGGCTCCACTGCCTGTCCACCCCACCCCACCCCCCCTCCCAGGCCCTGGCTGAGGTGCCACGTGCGTTTTGTACAGAGTGGACACCAAGCTGTGTTGCTGAGTGTTTGACAGATCTGAGCCCTTCACGGCTCTGAGCCTGTTTCCTTGCCTGGCGAGCTGCTCAGAGCACGGGCTGAGTCAGGACCCCTGGGCTCCTGCCCTGCCTGTGACTTGGCCTCCGGGTGTGACCTAAACCAATGGGGCCCCAGCGTGCCCTTCTCCAGGAGGACCTGGGCCCAGGCTCGGGGCTTGTTGGCTCCTGGGCCAAGATCCCTGGCCCTGAGACTGGGAAGTGAGGAGCCCCACGGGGCTAAGGAGGGCTCTGAGGCTCCTGGGGCAGCTGGACTGGCAGCCAGAGCAAGAGCTTAGCTCCTCCCTGCTCTGGAGACTTAAGCTCCTTCTCTCTGGATCAGCAGCCTGGGCCAGCCCCTCCTTCCCTGTGTCCCCAAGCCTCTTCACAGCCCTCCCCTGGGTGTTCCCCTTCTCTCCCTGGAGCCACATTCCAGCACTTGTCCAGCTGGCTTGGGCCCCACCTCCTCCATAAAGCTGGCCCTGACCCTTCAGCCTCACGAATGCGGCCCCGCCCCGCAGGGGCGGCTCTCACTCCCTGCCTGCCTGGTGTCCCGACATGCTCGGACCGCCCTGAGAAGCACCGGCCTCGCTTCAAAGTGCCGCTGCTCACCCTGGCAGCTCAAGCATCCTCTCTGCTCCCACCCTCCCTTCAGTCCCTCTCCACCCGCCTCCCTGGCCACTGCCCCAGGGCTCCGGATAAATTTTCCAAGCACACAGTCTCAACTCTGCTATGGTATGAATGTTCATGCTGCCCCCGCTGTCAGTCGTATGTTGAAATCCTCACCCCTCAAAGGTGATGGTGTTAGGAGGCCAGGCCACGGGAAGGTGATGAGGTTGTGAGGGTGGAACCCTCATGGATGGGATTAGTGTCTTATGGAAGAGACTCCAGGGAGACCCCTAATGTCTTCCGCTGTGTGAGGACATAAGGAGATACCCGGTCATGCTGGCACCCTGATCTCAGACTCCCCTGATCTCAGCAATAACTTTGTTGTTTAAAAGCCACCCAGTCTGCAGTGTCCTGTCACACTCCCTCCAGGCCTGTGACTTTGCCCTCTTCCTGGACCTCCTTAAACCCCTTCTTCCATCGAAGTCCTGCTTCTCCAGGGTCCGGCTCCCTCTAGCCTCCTGTGCCCTGCTGGCACCTTGGTCAAAAAAAATCCCTGTCTTCTGCCTGGGCACCCAGCCCTGTATGACCTCCCGTGGCTGAGGTGACTTCACTCTGCATTGCACTTTGGTGAGTGGGATGCACCCCTCTCCTGGTGGTGTCTCCAGGGCGGGGCTGAGGCTGGCAGGCCTAGTGCTAGGCACAGACCTCCTGTCATCCTCATAGCGACTGCCAAAGGGATGCATCATCATCACTGTTATAAAGATGAGCAAAACTGAGCCCAGAGAGGGTAAGGAACATGTCCTTGGCTACCCAGCTGGGAAATGGTGACGCTGAGATCCATCCCAGGTCAAGCAGATTCCACAGTGAGCTCACGCTGAAGCCCAGCGTCTGGGAGCAGGGCGGGCACCCTGTGGTCCTTCAGGCGGTGTGTGCGAAATGGAAAGGAGCGCTCGGCTTAAGTGCCAGGCCTGAGCCTTGCGCTTTTCCTGAACACACAGTGAGTGTGTGGCTTATTAGCCAGGGCCCTGGAGCACGCGGCTCCCATTCTTAGGTGGTATGAGGTGCTGAGCTAGAACGAGGCAGGGCCCTCAGGCCAATGGGCTCTCCCACCCCTCCCACCCTCACCCTGCCTAACCTGTCCCTCTCCACAGCAAGCTGGACACTGCTCTTCTCCCAGATGACTCCCTTGCACGAGACACCGGGAGTGACCCAAGGCTGCCCGCAGGACTCAGGACTCATGTCATGATGAGACTTCGTAGAGGAAAAAGAGTGGGGGCTTGGGACCACAAGCCCTCCTGACTTCCTAGTTGTGTGACCTGCTCCCAACCCTCAGTTTGGGGGTGCTGGTGCCTGGCTCACAGGCTGGTCATGAGGGCTGACGGTGTGTAGAGTGTCCTGCCCAGACTGGGAGCAGGAGTTTAAGCAGCCTCCCTGTTTCAGGGGTTTTTGCTCCCTGATGACTGGGGGCAGTCACTCAACACCATACCAGGCAGTGACAGAGCCCGCTATGGTCTCTGGCACTCCGTCTTGGGCTCCCTGCACCCAGCAGAGAAGAATCAGCAGTATTCTCTCTCCCACTGAGCCTTACCTGCACTGACCACTGACCTCTCTTGCCCTCACCAGCCCCAGCTGCCCTCTTCCCAGCCCAGCCAGCAACCAGTGACCTTATTCCTCCGGAGCTGCCAGACTTGTCCTGGGCTCCGTCACCTCGTGCCCAGCCTCCGGCTTGCCTGTGCTCTGACCCCTGGTCACAGTCCCCATTTTGCTAAAGAAAGTACCGTAACTGAACCGGATGGCCTGCATCACTACCAATCTTGATCTCGTGCTCACATGGGCCCTGCCCTTACTGCTGCTGCTCTCAGGAATCCCCTTGGGTTGACTGAAGACACTGACTTTCAGGAGCTGGTCACGCTCATTCACTGTCTTAGCTCCCTCCTCACTACTCCCCTGTACTAGGGACTGTGCCAGCTGACCTCCCCCAGCTGCATGGCACTGACCACTGGCCACCATTTACTGTGACTCTCTTTCTTTGGATAATGGATTAGTTGGGCTATATTCATTCACTCATGCATTTATCCTTCCATTCATCCATCATCTTCATCTTGTCGTCTTTCCTCCCTTCCATTCATCTATCTATCTGTCCATTATTCATCCATTCAGTCATCTCTTTATCCATTCAATAGTCATCCATCCATCCATCCATCCAATAGTCATCCATCCATCCATCCATCCATCCATCCATCCATCCATCCATTTCATCTAATGCCTACTAAGCATTTACTAGGTAGTAGGCTCTGTGCTGGATACATGGGATTCAGAAACAAATAGACTGAGGCCTCGGTTCTCAGGAGTGCACAGTACATTCTAGAAAGACAGGAGGCATGAGTGTCAAAGTTCCTTCTAGTTCCAATGTCCTGGGGACCTATGACCAGTACCGAGGCTGTGCAGTCAGGAGGGAGATGCCCATGGCCACACTGATCTGGGGAGACCAGGGGTTCAGGTAGCCCCTCCTCACAGCAGCTGAGCCTCTGAAGTTCCCTCTGGCTTCCAAGCTGGCGCACTGCTCCTGTGCAGGGCAGTCTGAGGACAGGC
This sequence comes from Craseonycteris thonglongyai, assembly GCA_004027555.1. Lineage (NCBI taxonomy): Eukaryota > Metazoa > Chordata > Mammalia > Chiroptera > Craseonycteridae > Craseonycteris > Craseonycteris thonglongyai. The sequence goes on from PVKE010001890.1 coordinate 41,839, forward strand.
ACGGGGCCCCTCCAGAAACACGGAGGCCGCTACCTCCACCTGTGGAAATCCCAAGAGCCCGGGGAAAGGGCAACTGACAGCAGCTTCAGCTTGTACTCTCCCTGAGTTCTTTATTTCCTCTCCAAATTCTCTCTGTGCCCTTTTCCTCTTCCTTCTCCATCTTGCCTACCTGTTCTCTCTCGCTCTTTTCTCTATCTTCCCCCTGCTCCCTCCTCCTCATTTTCCTTCTCTTATTTCTTCTCTCCTCATTAAGTGGTGGGACACATGGAGTTCAAATTCTGGGCCACCACTGTGAGTCCTTGGACAAATCATGACAATTCTCAGCCCGGTGTCCTTCCCTAAAACCATGGCTTATGGGTAACAACGCCAGATGGGGCATTTGCCAAGACCAGTCTGCAGGAGCAGGGGTTCATCCATTTCCTTCCGCATCCCTTCCTCCTTGTCCACATTCCCCTCTTCCCCTTTTCCTTCTGAGACCACTTTTGAGTGCTGATCACACACGTCATCTTTTTGTTCTAATTCTCACCTATAAAATCAACACCTCCGAATAAAATCATGCTAAAGGCACCAGATCTGCCAAACACTCCACACATTTGCTCCCTCCATCCTAACTCCCCATCCAGGGCAAAGAAGGGGGAAGGAGAGGCGTTTAAGAAGGGAGGCCTGCAAGAGGAAGCAGGGAGGAGTCCCATGGGCCCACCCCCCGTGGAGCCCCCCTCCTGCTCACCGACGTGTCCTCCGAGCATGACGCAATGACATTCTCAATGAAGGGATTCCATTTGATGTCCAGCACATTCCCCTGGTGACCACAGACCTTGGGGTAGTTAGGTTCGATCCTGCCCGTCTGCCAGGGGGAGAGAGAGAAGGGGGTTAGTTCCATGGACTTGGGGTATCCCTGAAAGGAGAGCCTTATTCTGGGCTTCTAAATTGGACTGGAAGGTCATTGAGGACCCATCAATGTCATATTCATCTTTCGGTCCCTGCATCAAGCTGGGCCAAATTGCTCTGTGGCTGCCTCCTCCCCAACAGTGAACGGGGATGGGGTGGTGCATGTCTCCCCAGTGCTCCCAGGAGAGGTGGCACAGCCAGGTTTGCATCAGGAGGAGGCTCTTTCTTGATGCTGCAGGAATCCCTAGAGAGGTCCACCACTGTCATATAGATAAGTTATTCTGCCTACGACGTGAACAGTGATGCCCTCAGAGGTGGCAGGCTTGTTCAGTGTGCAGCTTAAACACCTATACATGATGCCCTGTGGTTAAAAGCACTATCCTTGGAGTCATACAGGCCTGTATTTGAATCTACCTCCTGTTAGCTATGTGGCCTTGGGAAAGTCAATGAATCTCTCTGAGCTTTGGTCTCCTCATTTCTGAAATGAAGATAGCAACACCTACCGCTTAGCATGGTTGTGAAGATTAAATGAGCTAACAATCTTAGCAAAGTGTTTGGTGTGGAGATTATCATCATAAAGACTGCTCAATAGATGACAGTGGTTATTATTATCATACAAGATAGATGACACTTCCTCCAGGAAGTCTTCCCTGATCTCTCAATGAGTTAAGAACTCCTCCTCTGTACACTCACAGCATTCTGGGCTTCCCTCCATTAGAGCATTGTCATATAGAGTTGCAGTTTGTTGTTATTTGTGAGCAACTGAGGACAGGGTCTGTGTCTTCCTCGTCTCTGAATCTCTAGCTCCTAACAAGCTTGGCACATAGTAGGTACTCAGTACATGACCTGAAAGACATCCTGTGTGTGGGGGGGTGTGGGGGTGGGGTGGGGGGTGGGCAGGGTAGAGTCCACAAAAGATGGAACAAGGTGGGTGTGGGGTGTGGGGACAGGGAAAGTTAGGTCCATGCTTAGAGGCTACAAAAGTGACAGGAAAGGAAAGAAAAATTGGAGGCAGGAGCTAGTTTGAGGGGGCTGAGGATTGGAGGAAATATGGAGGTTTTTTCCAGTCACTGCCCATCTATTAATAGTGGTTAGGTGGTCCCTTAGGCAGATCATACCTCACCCTCCTTGAAGTTCCTTGACTGAAAAATGAGGGGCTTTCTGCCAAGCCCCTGCTACGTGTGATGAGGCAAAGGTGATTTCAGAGTGCGGTCCTGCCATAAGCTCTCCCCGCCCACTTCCTGCCTGCATCTCCCTCACTCATTCCAGGTCCTTCGATTTTTCTGTGTGTCACAGAAATGGCAGTAGGGGTAGACACAAAACAGACCTGAGCGAACATGGCAGTGGGATGGAGGGTGAGGGATGAGGCAGAGAAAGAGGAAGAAGAGTCTCAGAGGCTGTGCCCCAGAGAACTTCACGGACACTGTCTACTGTGGGAAAGTGAGAGAGTGGGGGAGGATTTAGGAGCAATGCCATCAGTTAGGAGGGGGATGGCCCTTGACATTCCACGAGGGATGCATTTTGGATTGAAATATTTTTTTCAGGCTATTGGACTGTTTCTTTAAATGAGATTTTGAGCAGAGACTGAGCCACACAGGTGGCCCTGGGCTTGATTAGGGTTACACATTCTCTACTTTAACCCTCATGGCAAGCCTGTGAATTAGGTGGGAGGAAATTAAGGCTCAGAAAGGTTAAGCAATAAGCCCGAGGTTACCCAGCTAAAAGTGAAGCTAGGATTCCCACACAGGGAGATCTGAAAAGCTGAGCTTTTTGCAGGTTCATGGGCTCAGCTCCTTGGCCAGCTCCTCCCCTCCAGCGCGGGCTTCCGTGGGCAGACAGGCTGGGTACCGCCTGCATCCACAGCGCACTCACTCTCTGACAGAACCACTCTTTACATTGGATCCCAGAGGCTGCACTGGAATGATCCCTGAGCTAAGCTGTTTGCATAAAGCTTTTGGCACCCAGCCCAGCCCAGGCAAATCTGAAGGGCGCTGAATCAGTCAATAGGTGGCCATCAGCTAACAGCAGCCCTGGCCAGCAGTCTGTGGGTGACATTCTGGCGGGACTGAAGAAGCAACATCACTGGAAACTTCGTATTCAGAATGGGGAGAGGTCAGAGCCCTGCTCTGGGGAAGAAATAAGTCTTTTTAACGCAGACACTGATCCTGAGGCAATGTGTTCGTCCAGCACCCCAGTTCAACGTATGGGTCTGCACGGGCTGGGGCTGGAATTCGATCCTCAGTCCCCAGGGCTGCAAAGCGAGCATTTAACCTGTTGAGCCATCCCAGCTTCCCTCCCAAAATGCAATTATTGACTCCAGGAAAAAAGTTGTATAAGAAAGCTAATGCAGGAAAAGCTGGGATGTCTCAGAGGGTTAAGTGCTTGCTTTGCAGCCACTGGGGACTGAGGTTCGAATCCCGGCCCCGGCCCATATGGACCCATATACTGAACTGGGGTGTGCTTCCCATGCTGGAGACCCCCGATTTGGCTCCTGTCTCAAAGCACTGAGGGCGTGTGCCTACCATGTAGGAGGCCCCCAGCCCAGTTCCCACCCTGCGCGGCCCCCACCCACCTGTGTGGAAGGAAACCATGTTGAAAACTGATGACGCACAACTATGGACACTGCTCTGGGCCCTCCCCCTTCTCTCTGTTTCTCTCTGTCTCTCTCTCTGTCAAAAACAATAAAATAAATCTTAAAAAAGAAAAAGAAAGAAAGCTAATGCAATCATAATGCATAATGGTTTACATACAATAATTACATAGTTGTAATAATATAAATTTCAAAGATTTATTTAAGTAAGAGTTGTGTTATCATGTGCTGGGAGGACTGAGGTGGGGGAAGTGTGTGTGTGTGTGTGTGTGTGTGTGTGTGTGTGTGTGTGTGTGTGTGTAGTAAGAGGGGAGATAGAGCTGGAAGGCAGCCAGATCTCCATCTTCCACAACAGGAAGTCAATAGGCAATGTCTAAGATGTAAAAAATCAAGCCATAGCAGTCAAAGCATATAATTAAGAAATACAGGAATAAGTGCAAAAAGAAACAGCTAAGCAGTGAAAGTAGCCATCTTTAGGGGGTGGGAAGTAAGGGGTGTAGCAAAGTGGAGCAGGAGGGTAGAGGCCATGATGTGCTGGTAAATGTTTAACAACTGGTTCTCGGAGGGGGGGAAGAAAGCCCCTGGTTTGTAGCAATTGCTCATCTGAGTGGTATAAATATTTCTACCATGGCTAATTTCAAGTTGGGGTAATATCACCAAAAGTAGAGTTAGAAAAGAGTCAGAGCAGCAGACATTATGTAATATCTCTCCCACACAGGGACAGTCAGTCACCCCATGGTATACTTGGGGAACTGGGTCCAGGACACCCAGGCTCCATAAAATGACAGTATTTGCATGTAGCCTATGCACATCCTCCCAAATGCTGTAGATCATCTCTAGATGACTAATCATATCTGATAGGATAGAAACACTATGTAAATTGTTGTCATACTGTCTTGTTTAGGGAACTATGACAAGGAAGCCTATACATGTCCAGTATAGACATAACCATTGGAGGCCTAACTACATAGTCAATGTCAGCAACAATGTCACTTTTTTTCAAATATCTTCAATCCGTGGTTGGTTAAATCCATGAATATGGGAGGTCAACTGTATAATAGACCTAAATAACCTCAAGAATACAGATTCCAATAAAATAATTAGGAAGAAATGAGTTTTTCACGTTTAGTACCTCTGTTTCAAAAACAAATATATTGAAGGTTTGCATAATTTAATTTTTAATAGTGGCCATCTTTAAAAACTGCCTTGCAAAACTCCTAAAAACTGAACAGGCTCTCACAAGCCAGTACAGATCGACTCCATCGCATAACTTATGGTGCTATAGGCCTCGTCGTGCTGTTAGACTTTATGGAACAGAAAAATTAAAGAGCAAACAGATAAAATGCATGTACCAAGTGTTCTTAAGGGAACATGTTCTGAATTTTTAAAAAACTGTGCAGCCCCGGGGTCTGAGGGTGGAGTCCCAGCCCTGGCCCGTGCGGACCCATATGCTGACCAGGGGTGTGGCCCCAGTTCCATATTCAACAGTGCAAGCTTCCCATGTGGGAGACCCCCGGTTCGGTCCTCACCCCTGGGTTTAGCCCCCAGCTTGCGTGGGCGTGCCTCCCATGTGGGAGTCCCCCTAGCCTGGTTCCTGCTCTGCGTGGCCCCCTGCCCACTTGTGTGGGATAAAACTATGTCCAAAACTGATGATGTGCTGCTGTGGAGACTACTCTGGGCCCTCTCCCTTCTCTCTGTCTCTGTTTCTCTTTCTCTGTCAAAATCAATAAAATAAATCCTAAAAAGAATGTGAATAATCCTCTCCCCAGACCCCGCCCTCCCCCACGCCTCTGTTTTCTGTTCCAATTTCTTTATGGAGTTGTGACTAAAGACCACATCTAGATCTGGTTCTTAATTGCTACACAATGCTGCCTTCCCATACTTGCACACATACTAATACTCACACCAACACTAATAGCTCTTATTAATATATTATAACAATATGATGAAATTGAATCCTCATAACCCCATCTTAGAGCTGAGAAAACAAAGGCTTAAGGAGCTTCGAAGGAGTCAAGGTTTTTCAACATTTCATAAACTTGGAATCACTATGCAGATGGCCAGCTCACAGAGCTGTCCCGTGACAGGGTTCTCCGGGGTCTGGGTCTCACCTCCCCCCTGACCCTTGAACCTCAAACAGAGTTTCAGCCTCACCAGAGCTGAGGCAGAGAGCTTGCGGTATGCAGGGTCTAATTGCTAGGGAGAAGGTCATGCTGCTGGTAGGCCGTGTCCTTTGCCTCCAAGGACAAATCCAGCCTGTTGTCTGGGTCAGACCTTCAACCTCAAATGTTGGATGGCAACTGTTGGATAGCGTGAGTCATCTCAGGGAGGAGCCTCGTGCTGGGGATCAGGCTGTATCTCAAATACACCCTATCTGCCAAAGGATAGAGTTGAAAGGGGCTGGGACAGGGTGGGAGGGAGAGAGAAGTAGGGCAGCTTTCCTGTAGGGCCATCTAATAGGGTCTCAAGGACTTCTAAAAGAAGCCTTTGACCAATAATTCCATGTTGGGAATTTATCCCAGAGAAGCACACTAAGGCGTTCACTGCTGTGTTATTTATAATGGGGAACAATACAATAAATGCCCCCCCAAATAGGGCATCGCCAAAAGGCATTACAATACAGCAATATGATGGAATATTATGAGCACATTTAAAATCATAGTTTGAAATAATATTTAATGACATGGAAATTGCTCAAGATCTAATGTTTAGTGAAACAGTCAGAATCAAGTTATATACATAAAATGATCCTACCTATTAAAAAGCTATACAGTCTGCAAGAAAACACATCAAGGGGAAGCCAGGATGGCTCAGTGGGTTAAGTGCTCACTTTGCAACCCCAGGGACCGAGGATCGAATCCCAGCCCCGGCCCGTGCGGACCCATATGCTGAACTGGGGAATGCCCCCAGTTCAGTTCTCACCAGGGTGAGACCCCAGCCCAGTTCCTGCCCTGTGCAGCCCTGCGCCCACCTGTGGAATGAAACTATGTGGAAAAACCAATGATGTGCAACTATGGAGACTGTTCTGGGCCCTCCCCCTTCTCTCTGTCTCTGTCTCTGTATCGCTCTCTCTCAGTCAAACACAATAGAAATAAATCTTTAAAAAAAAGAAAGAAAGAAAACACATCAAAATGTAAACAGTGGCAATTGCTGGTTAGTTGGATATTAGTGGTTTCCAATCTTCCCACAATAAATATTTAAAACTTATTAAAAAGATAGATGTTATTTAAAACACACACACACACACTCTCTCTCTCTCTCTCTCTCTCTCTCTCTCTCTCTCTCTCTATATATATATATATATATATATATATATATATATACATATATATATATATATATGGTTGAAAAACATTCCTCTGTGGTTTTGGTCAAACAAATTTTAAAGAAATGAGATGAAGGCAGAAGTCTACCAGATTTACATGGTCAGAAGCTTTTGTGTTTGTTTATACGGCTTCTCTATTCTCTTGTTACCACAAGAATAGTTTGGGAGAAAATAAGATCCTTGAAATTGAATAAAATTATATAACTAATTGAAAGCAGGTTTGTGTGTGTGTGTGTGTGTGTGTGTGTGTGTGTGTGTGTGTGGCATGCATGTGGGCAGCTGAGGCCAGGCCCTCCCTTGGAATAGCTGGTGGGTGCAGCTCACCCAGCAGGCTGCCCAGGGCAGTGGCGGGTGCTCTGGGCCTCAGTCCAGGCTTTATTTGAACCCAGTGAACTGACTGAAGATGAGATATTTTCAAAACAACCTGCATTGCAGCTTCAGCTTCCTCGAATCTCGCATCGTTGCAAAGCTGAATTTTGTACACAGAAGCAAAATGTTTTCTCACCTAGGGAATCAGCTTAGGGAGGCAGAAATAACAGGCTCTGAGCAGGAGCCCAGTCCCGGCATTCACCCCACCCGCACAGTGACCTTGAATGTGGATAGCCCTGGCCTCTCTGGACTTCCCAGATTCCTAGACCGGGGGCAAATGCCCTTGCTGCTTCTTCGTGGCTGCCCTTCTGACTGTGCTGCTGGTACCAGGAGAGAATGTAGAGAGAGATACACATCAAGCTTGCTGTCAGGAAGATGCGGGATGGCAGTACTAATGATAATGAAAAAGAGATGAGACCCTCGGACAAGAGCTTAGAAAGTGCTAGGCCTTGCGCTAAGCAACGTATACACCCCATTTTATTGAATTCTTATAAAAGCCTATGTCGTTTTTTGGAATGCTCATAACCCTCCCGTAACAATCCATGTCATGGATGAGAAAACTGGGCTCTGGGAGGTGACTTGTCCTCAGTGACTCAGCTGGGAAGCAAGGCTCTGCAGTTTGCAGTTGTTGCTGGCTGGCTCAGAAGCACCTCAGCTACGCTGCTTTCTTTTTCGGAACATAGGCGAGACACTTGATAAATGAGGATGGAAAGTGGTCATAAATCAGAAATAGGGCCCCTCCAGTGGGAATTCTAAGATGGCTGGCTGTTCCCCCCCCCCCCCCCCCGTGCCCCTCAATCGAGCTCTGGGACACTGTTCCTTCCTCCTTTCTCACCCAGGCTCGCCCCTCCCCCTAGTGGTTCCCAGACTTTGCTACACTTTGGAATCCACCTGAGCAGTTTTAGAAATCCCAGTGCCCAGATCATATCATACAGCGTATCAATTTAGCCACAACATCTGAGAAGGGGGAGTCAGGCGTTCGCATTTTCTAACATGTTAAATGTTAAGTAACAGCCCCCCAGTGATGCCAAAGGGTAGCCAAGTCTGGGAACCGCTGCTCTAGAGGGTCCCCATTCTGCGGGGGCCTCCGGGAAGCACGTGCACTGCTGCGCGGAAGACAGACTCAGAGGCTGCCTGCCCAGCAGTGTTACCAACGTGGGGGTGGTGGATTGCGCTGAGAACTCAAAGAACGTTATTCCACACTGAATACAGGCTCATTTGCAGAAACCACAGTTAAGCAAAGAGCAAGGTAACAGTCACATCAGAAGGACCTAGGACAAAGGATGATCGCCCAGGAGGTGGGTGAGCTAACGATGTAACCCTAAGCTTCTGCATGGGAGGCCCTTTGGCTAGGCTGCCCCATGCACCCCAGACCACCCAGTTAGGGTGCTCTCTCCTCTGGATCGGAGTTGATGTTAAAGGAGAGAGAGCCATTATAAAACGGGCAATGCAGTCCTCCCCAAAGCCCTGGGCAACTGTCAGGCCCCCTGTGTCTCAGAAGGAGGCCTTGCCCCCAACTCACAGCACTTGATACGTCAAAAAGCACATACACACTCCTAGTCTTCAGTTATACTGCTCACTGAAGGCAGGACTCACTAAACGAGGGAAGTTGCAGGGTCAGAGCTCTGGGGACCACCGTGGCCTTCTGAGCAGGGATGAGAGTGGCATCGCGTGTTCCTAAATTTTGTGTGCCCTTCATCTAAAAAGTGTGAGTGCTCCCACTCTAGGGTGTGCCCAATTTGCCAGTCATTGTCCCCAACACACATACATTTGTACAAAACACACCCCCGGACAAGCTACTTCCCACAGCCACTTCCACCCAGGCCTCTGCTCTTTCCCTCCCTCCACCCCGATCAGTGTGCTGGTCGCATGCCCCATACTTCGGGGCCCTGTCCTCGCTGGCCAGCTAGTCCAATAAGCAATGGCCTTCTAAGGGACGCTGGGGGATAATGGGTCAGTCCATTTCTCCTGCAGGTTTGTCTATGCACGCATGACAGGAACCTTCTAGAGAAGGCCGTTGGGCCCAGCACAGACTCTGCTGGGCTCTCTCCACTCAGGCGGTCTGCTAAGAGACCTATCTTGGGCAGAGAGCTGTGTTCATGCTAGAGCTGGAAGGACTGTCCTGGGCACTTCTGAAATAGGTCCCCATCTTTGTCTCCTTGCTTCTAGTGTCTGCCCTCGTTGATTCTCTCTTCCCGGAGACGTCATCAAGATGGTGGCGTGAGAGGAGCTCTTGAAACCTCTCCTGGAAAGATTCTCTCTCTCTATCCTACTGTTGGTGTCTGATTGTCCGAGAGTAGCAGCTCTGCTGCCGTAACTCCTCTGCTCCACAACTCCCAATGGCTCCCTATTACTAGACTCTAAAAGCCAAACTCCTTCCCCAGACCTTACAGTCACTGAGTCCCAGCTTGATCCTGCTTAGACACCATCAGTCCCTCCGCCGCCACACACGTGACTGTACACACACCTCCACAGCCTGCCTCCCACGCTCCCACCACCTGGCTGATCCCACCTCTGGTTCTTAGTTCGTCCTTGCCATCAGGCTGTGCAAACCATAGGACAGTGCCCTCGACCACGGCGTCTCCCAGGCCTCATCCACTGCCCAGCTCCTAGCAAGAGTGCAAGCTGGCTGGATGAAAGTCGCTGTTTCTCACTGCTGGGTCTTTGCTCAGACTGTTCCCTCAGCCCTGACTTCCCTTCCCTTCCCTGTGCGAGTTCACCTTTAGCACCCAGCAAATACCACCCAGGAACCAGGCAAACGCCCTCGCCCTTCCCCGCGCTGGGAGATAGTTCCGGACCCTGCTCTTCTGACCTTAGAAGGTCCCAATCGGGTTGGGCTTGTGGGTAGATTCAGAGTCAAAGGCACAGTGTCTGAAGGCTGTGAATGCTCTAATGTTAGTCCCCCATTAGACAGAAGTTTACAGTGAGACCGCAGACAGCCTTCTGATTTCATGATTTCCTGTTTTGATTTTCCCCCTCATTCTTTTATCTTTGTGTTTTTCGAGATGAAAGGGTTTGCTGATTTTTCCAGTGAAAATCCCTGGTGTGTGTGTATGTGCATGTGCGTGTGCTGGTGGTGTGGGGAGGGGGGCAGGGGGAGAGCCTCTTGGGGGAAGGGGTGGGTTTGTTTGGGGAAAACCAGTAAGGAATTGTGTTTCTCCTGCTATTTCTGCTCCTGGAGACATAGCCGTTCTCCCAGGCTCCAAAAAGAGGTGATGGGCCACCTATGTCCCAGTCCCAGGCAGTGTCCTGTTGCAGACTCCAAGAAAAGGGACAAAAGGCTCCCTGAGCTGGGGATGGGAAGATGTTGAATGACAGTCAACGAGTGAGTGAGTGTGTGTTAGGGAAGTGGCTGCCTGGGACCTCAGAGCTCACGCCTACCTCTGTGGTTTCCTGTTTCCTGGCCTCTTTTATAAAACCCTGTGCTAAAACACCTAAGATAAGAAAGATCCGAAAACTCCGGCCCTACTGTGCCTGACAAATCTGCATGGGGTGGTTTTGATGGGGTGTCCTGGGGTGTGTTTTTGCCCTGGTTGTTCAGTCTGTTGAGGAGACAGAGAGCTGGACAATTAGGTTGGGCTGGGATTTGGTGGGAAAATGGGGGTGCAGACGAGGGGCAGCTACGAGAGAGTTTGAGGTCAGGGAAGTCATCCCAGAGGAGGTGCCGTAGTCCTGAAGAACTGATAGCACACAGGGGGACGTGGCATGGGGGATGCTTAAGAGACAGAAGGACCAGCACCTGCAGAGGCCCTGGGCCTATTTCTGAAAGCCATGTAAGTGGAGAGAGGCCACAGAGGAAGGTCCAGACCAGGTGGTCCAGGGACTCACGGGGTTGGGGCAGGGGACTGCTGAGGGAAGGAGAGTCTCTCAACACGCCAGTCCCCCCATCATGTCCCAGTGTCCCAAAGTGGGGAAAGTGGGGGATGGACAAAAATCTGTAACAACTGGAAATGTGAAACAATTGGCAAAAAATACATGAGAGCAACTATGCAAATTGTGGGGAAAGCCTTTATAATGAGTAGAGTAGCAGATTTCTGGTTCAGGCAGAAAATCCAGTGAAAAAGAGAACACCCGGGCCATCTCAAGGCCATCAGCACAAGCAATGCCTTCTCCTCGCCTGCCATGAAGCCAAGGTTTTCTAGAAGGTGGGGACACAGGGCTGGGCCACTGAGGGGTTCAGCTACAGGCTCTTCAGCATCTCCCCCTTCTTGGCCCCATGTAGGCCTCCTCCTTCATCTCCTTCCAGAGGCCCTGGGAGGCCCTACTGGAAACCACCCCAAGTTGGGAGGGTGGAGGCAGGGAGGACCTGGAGCTGGAAGCCAGTCAAGGTCAGGAGCAGTTCTCAGGTCAGCCCTCTGCTTTTTGGCCCAGGGGCTGACACCTGCTGTACCAGGGGCCATCTCAGCAGAGGCCCCATCAGACCTTCCTATGTGTTTCAGAGGCTGCTGCCAAGAATATAAAACCCCTCCTTCCGTTTGCTGTCTAGAAAGGGGGCCCCTCTCCCCTGAAGCCTCTCCTGCACCCTCCCTGCATCCCTGCAGAGTAACAGAAACATGCAGCAGCTTTATCTTCACCCAGCCCACCTGGTGTTCGGGGACCATCACTAAATGTCTGTTCCGGGAGGGGGAAGGGCAAGAGCCCCAGAGTCTCAGCCCTGCGGCTCACTGGCTGTGTGGCCTGGGTCACAGTCTCACCCTCTGAAAAGTGGAGACATTCTGGAGGGACAGAGATAACAAAGGCATGGCCCACGTGACACCCTCGGGCTTCCGTCTCTACAGAGGCCTTGCTGCTGGTTCACCGGGTCTTGCCTGAGCCCTGCAATCCTCGGTGATCAGATTGGGCCAATGCAATGAAGCCTGCGTGTCTGCCTGGGGCCGTGTGACCCCCCAGAGCTCTGACATCTGTTCACATGTGAGTGCCTCAGAGACTTGGGGACCTCTCCGCATTCGGAGCAGATGCCCAGAGGCCTCTGATCAGTTCATCCCTGTAATGCCTTCACATCTACCCCTTTCTTTCCATCCCCCCACTCCACAGCCTCCCTGAGGTGTCCCAGCCATCTTCCAATGGGTCTCCTTGGTGCTTGTCGCTACTCAAACCTCTAATTATTGCTTTCAACGTGTAACGCCTCCAGAATCTTCCATGATTGTAACCATTTGTAGGAACTTTGGCAGTTGGGCATCCAAGCTCCCTTCCTGATTTGGGGGACTCTCCCACTGTGTGATGCACTGATGGGAAGCAGTGCCTCACCTCTACCACAAGAGCTTAAGTGGGGCTACTCCTACCCAGGGTGCTCTGCTAGTCACTGTGGGGGCACATGACTGGGTTTGGCCAATCCCGACCTCCCATCTAGGAAGGCCAAGGACTGGTTTAACTTCCTGCTCTGGGGCCTCAGGGGCTTTGTGGTACTCACCTGTGTTCCAAGTCTGGTCCTCCACTGCCCCCAGCCCTTTGAATTTGTGAATGCCCCAGATCCGTGTCTGCTTACGAGGGCTAGAGTGATTTCTGTTTCTGGCAACCAGGAATCCTGACCAAGTCAGCTCCCCCATCCCTACCTCAGCGGCTCCAGTTTATCTGCTTGGCCTGGGAGGGGCCCACATGCTCTGTTCCCACCCTCCCCTCCCCTCCCCTAACCTTACCTATCAGTTTGTTCAACCCTATTGGGATCACAAGTCTCAGACTATCAAGAGATAGACCCAATTTTAAATGTGAAGTCTCAGGTCCCCATAAAATACTGAAATCTCCTTAAATGCTGCTAATTTGATGACCACGCCCTCTTTTCAGATTGCTTCTCACGTCTGGAAGAAACACGGAATTTCTTTGCCAGATCATGAGTGTTTTATCCCTGGGTTTGGGGACACATGGCCCCCAAATCAGGTGTTCCTCACTGGCCCACAACAACCTTACTCTCCCCTTCCCCATTTTCCTTAGGACGCTCATCCTCAGAAGAACTTGCCATTCTTTTTTTTTTTTTTTAAGATTATTTTATTGTTTAAGAGAAGGTGAGAGAGAAAGAGAGAAGGGTGGAAGGCCCAGAGCAGTCTCCATAGTTGTACATCATTAGTTGTGACATGGTTTCATTCCACATAGGTGGATGTGGGGCCGCATGGGGCGGAACCAAACTGGGGGCCTCCTGCATGGGAGGCAGAAACCTTCATCGCTATCCCAGGGATTCCTAGTTGTGCCACAGTTCAGCATATGGGTTTGTATGAGCCGGGGCTGGGATTTGATCCCTGGACCTTGTGGTTGTAAGGCAAGCACTCATCCTATTGCTATCCTGCATCCCTGCAATTCTTAACTATCCTTCACTCTTGCACCTGCTAAGATATCTCCTCTGACTCCTCCACATCTGTGATCTCCCTTCTCCCTCAACTTTCCCAAAGCTTCCTCCCCATAACCCATGATTTATGACAATACTGTGTCAGACCTGAAACCAAGTGGTATTTCAATTCTTTACTATGATCACCTTATGAAGTACATATCACTGTGTCCATTTTACAGATGAGGAAATGGAAAGTCAATGAAATTAATTAATACAGAGGCTAAGCCAGGACTCAAGCCTCAGTCTGTCTGACTTTTGGAAGTCAGACGGGTAATGCTTGGTCTTGCTCTCTGCTGCAACCCCAGTGCCTGGAATGGGGCCTAACACTCTCAATAAGTTTGTATTGAATTAACGATGCCATAAACCATGGATCTCATCAGGGTGTGCTGTACAGTTACAAGAGTTGTATACTGCACAACTTAAAGCTGGTACCAGTCACCTAGTATACAGCCTTCTTTGGTGCTCTGGGCTCTGCTACACGATGCTTCATTTGACACTGCCTTGTATTGTTTGCTTTATTTCATGAGTGTTGGTTGCCTTCCTCAAAAGCTTATTAGCACTTTCATCTTAAATAAGATCATCCTGGAGGGTTCCCAGCAGAGTGTGGAATACAAGTGAAACCTGAGAAGCATGAGACATGCTTCTTCTGCCCTTTGGTCCCAAACACAATGTCAGTCTATATTCAGGATTAGATGACCCCAGCCGCATGCTGCCAGCTGCACAGATGCTGCTTTTGTGGGCAGTGGGGGTAGGGCATCCAGAGGTGAGCCACCCTCTGCCTTGCCTCTTTGGGATTATCCACTGAGAGCACCCATCATCCATCGAGAGCATGCAGACCCAGCATGAGCCCAGCGGGCCCCTCTTCCTCACCTAGACACCACCAAGCTGAGCCCTGGGCCGTCAGTGCCCACAGGGAAACAAATCTGTGGGCAGAGCAGGGGCCCTCGGGCTCAGCCCCTCCGCCTTGCTCCATCAGGGACACCTAAGATGCCACAGAAGGGGCTGCACCCCCTCCAAGGTTATGACTCTGGGCCTCACTGGCCTTGAAAACACTCTTTGAATGGAAAGTGAGCTGCCCAAACCTGAGGTGCCCCACCCCATCCTAAGCCTTCTCCCTGCTGCATCTCCTGAGGTTGGGTGATCCTTAGGGGCGTGGTGGTGGGAGAAGGGACAGACTGCCCTCCAAGCTCCTGGGAACCGGGTCCAGTTTGACTCTGCTCATACCAGTGTGTGACGAGCAAGTTTCTTCCTCCTGAGGCAGCAGCTTCCTCATGGGACAGTCCACATAAGCTCAGCCAGCACAGTGTGTGGGTCAAATAAGCACTGGATAAATACAAGGTATCATCATCTGCAAAATGAGGGTTTGCATCACCCCTCTGCCCTTGTGGGCAACCCCAGGACAACCCCTCCCCTGTACTGTGCTAAGTGTCTCCCGGCTCTGTCTCTTTGTCTCCCCCAGCCAACAGTGAGGTCTCGGGGGTGGGTGTGTGTCTCAGTCATCCTTGTATCCCCAGACCTACTATAGCCCATCACTCATGCTTAGACATGTAAGCTGAACAGAACGGAAACATCAGGGCCCTTCTAGCACCAGCAGTCTATGGTTAGAAACTGAGCTTCCACTCATCCACCCCTGGGGCACAGACAAGGACCGGCCCTGGGTTTGGCACTGGCCACCTAGAGATGGAATCCCTCTTTGGAATGTCAGCTCCATGACAATCTGTCTGTTTTGGTCACTGCTCTATCCCAACAATGTGACACAGTGCCTGGCTCTTAGTAGAATCTTGATAAATATTTATTGAATGAATATGCAAGTGGGAAGCAGGTGACATTTCCAAGAAGGCACACACCCTCCCTCACCAGCCCAGAGGGCCAAAGCAGGGGCTGCTCCTATTGTCAGGCAGAGCTGGCAGAGGGGCTTGGAGGGGAATGCATCCCTTACACCTACCACCTGGCCTCTAGCCAGATCCATTATCTTTCCCGTCACCTGGGGCTGCTCAAATTCTCAAACAGTAAAGGGGGGACAGGGGCCTGTCCTATGCTGAGCACAGGGATGTGGCCATGAGGGCTGGGGGACCCAGGGGAGATGGTGCAACAGCTCCTTTGAGTTTGGCCCAGCTGTCCCACCTGCCAAGCCCTGGGACACTCTCAGTGGCTGCTGCCTTTTCCATGATTGCCCAGTGACCTTGCAGCCACCTTCTGGTAGCTCTGCATGAGGTGGGCAAACAGGGCTCCCATCTGCACAGAAACGAGGGCTTCCTGGTTCCCTGGAGCCCACACTCTGCGGTGGAGCCCTGGGCCATTCTCCCCGGGGCTGTGCCTGGCTTGGGGGTCTCCCCAGACCAGCCGGGGAGGACCCCAACTCACCCAGCGCCGCAGAGGGAGCTAGCAGCCGGCAGCATGGGCCTGAGCAATGCTGCTGGGGATGCCAAGGGTACATTAGGCGTTAAGTCAGGAAGCGACAAGGGCACTTAGAGTGCAAAGGGGTCTCTTGTCAATTAGAGAAGCGCAGGGTCAGCCTCCTGGGCCAAGTGATGGGCCTCGCCAGGCCCCAGGAGCAGGGGCTTTTCACGGAAGCCTGGTCTCTGCTTGGGAAGGAGAAAGCCCCCAGCGCCCTCCAGCCTCGCGTCTTCCTGAAGTCACAGAGCCTGTGGCCAGCTGAACTAGGGAGTCAGGGTCTGCTCTTGACGTGACAGTAGCAGGGACCTGACCACCCAGCTAGGGGTGCAGGAATTAGGCAGCGGGAGGAAAGGAGGAGGAGGAGACACACAGAAGGGGGCTGGGCAGTGGGAGAGTAGCCCCTCTGACCCAGCAGGGCTGTTTCACTAGCAAGGGGGACGAGGTGGCCCAGGGTGGCCCATCTCCCAACACATAGTCACCAAGGCCTGTGACAAGAACTGTTACTTCCTTTCTGCTCACAGAGGCCTGGCGTTCATCTCCCAGATAACCTTTGCCTCTCTAAGCAAAGCCTTGAAACAGCCCCCTCCCCCACCCCATCACAGCTCCTCAACCCCCTTGCCTGACCTTTCCCAGAAAAGCCACTTCCTGGCTGCTCAAGCAAATCTGTTAGAGTGGCCCTTGCTCCTCAGTCATGCCTGGTAAAGGGAGGGTCTCAGTGCCACCAATTGCTGTGAGGCTTTGAATTGCCCTGTCCCTGTCTGGGCCTCACTTATGCCATCTGTACAATGGGGCTTTGTGCTGGGTGACCACTGAAGTTCTGGAATGTTCTGGTTCGTGGGCTCTGCTCAGGCTCAATGAGGTGAGCATTGAGGAACGTTCACCCAGGAAGTTTTGAGGGAAGGGCTGAGGAGCAAGTGGGGGCAGATGGCCCAGAAGAGCAGGAGGGTGTCCATGCCTGGTGGGCATCACAGTCCCTGAGGCATCCTTAAAAACACAGATCTGAGGCACCCGCAGATCCACTGAATGGCAGTTTCTGGGGAACAAGCATTTAAAACATTTTCCCCATGTGGTTCCACTGTGCCCAGACCAGCACAGGGGCAGCAGCAGGCATCTGGGACCCACTGCGGCAGCAGCGCCGGCACCAGCTGAGGAGTCTCACGGACCCGGGTTCAAGCCTTTCCTCTGTGGCATTCTGGGAATGACAGCCCTGCCTCACAGGGGACCAGGGTGTGTGGGTGCGCCTGGCACTTAGGTGGGTTCAGTCAGGGGCGGTTGTCCTTGCTGTTAAAGCAGCCGCCTCACTCGCTGTCATCTCAGTCCTGACAGTTGAGAAAAATGACCTTCAATCGATGGGGCCTAGGAAGCTGAAGGCCAGGCTGGGCCAGGAAGTTCTGCTTGAATCCAAGGTCTGTCCTTGAGTCTGGGTGCAGCTTGTGACAACTCGCTACTATGGCCCTCACCCAGCCTGCAGTCACATTAGCCACCCCCACACCTCCCACACACCAAGCTGATTGGGTCAGAGTAAACATCTAATTCAAGTGTGAGCCAATCAAATTCCCTAGCCACCCTATTTAAAATTGTAACTACTTTCTACCCTCCTACCCCTGTTCCCTTCCCTAATTTATTTCTTTTCCTAGCATTAATTACCCTTGATTATATTCTGTGATTTGTTTAATTGTCTCCCCTACTAGAATGTAGGTCCTACAAAGGCCAGGATTTTTGTCTATTTTGTTCTCTGCTGAGTCCCCAGTGCTTCCAAAAGTGCCCAGCACATAGTAGGTGCTCAGTAAAAGTGGGATAAGTGAATAAATTCTCTTCCAGATGATGTAATAATTGCTAACATTTACTGTGTACCTACTATGTGTTAGTGTTTTATAAGCACTTTATTATTTTTAATTTTCATTTTTTTTGTTGTTAAATTTATTGGGGTGACATTGGTTGATAACAATTACATTGTTTCCAGGTGTACAATTCTACATTACATTGTCTATACATCACATTATGTGCTCACCACCCAGAATCAGCTCCCATTCCATCACCGTGTGTTTGATTCCCCCTCCCTACTCCCCCTCCCCCCTCAGTTCTCCCACCCACCTCCCCCCTTACCCTCAGGTAACCACTGAACTATTAACTATGTCCATGTGTTTTTGTTTCTTTGTTACTTTCAGTTTTATATTCCACCTATGAGGTCATATATTTCTTGATTCTTTCATTCTGACTTATTTTGCTTAATAAGATGTTTTCAAGGTCCGTCCATGTTGTCACAAATGGCTGTATTTCATCTTTTCTTATTACTGACTAGTATTCCATTGTATAAAATGTACCACATCTTCTTTATCCAGTCATCTATCGAAGGGCATTTTGGTGGTTTCCATGTTCTGGCCACTGTGAACAGTGCGGCGATGAACATGCGGGTACAAACATCTTTAAAGATTAAGGTTTTCAGGTTTTTTGGGTAGATGCCCAGTAGAGGGATGGCTGGGTCATATGGTAATTCCATTCGTAATTTTTTGAGGAATCTCCATACAGCCTTCCACAGTGGTTGTACCAGTTTACATTCCCACCAGTAGTGTATGAGGGTTCCTTTTTGTCCACAGCCTCTCTAGCACTTGTTATCCCTTGTCTTGTTGATTATAGCCATTCTAACAGGTGTGAGGTATAAGCACTTTAAAAAGCATGTATCAATTTATTATCTCCATCTTACAGATGTGTTGTCTAGGGTCACATAGTAGAGAGGCAGAATTCAAAGATGTCTCCCAGGGCCTGGGTGTATTGAGTGTGTGTATTATTCTATTAATGATTTTGAATGTGTGGTTTACGAACATATTTATAAACATCTTACTGGAGTCTCACTGCTTCCTTGGGGGAGGTATTATTTCCCCACTTTTAGAGATGAGAGAACTGAGGCTCAAAAGGCTTAACTGACTTGCTGAAACTAGAACCCAGAACTTCACACCCTCTCACCCAAGTCCCAGTTCTTTCCAGACACGAGGGCACCTCTCCTGTGTCTAGAAGATGCTGTTGCTGAGCGCAGCAGTTTACACTTTGCCTGGGAAGATGAGCCAGGGGAAGGGACAGGTCTACAGGTTCCAGCAGAGGCTGAGCTGACTGAGGAAGGGGAATAAATACAAGCTTGTCTTCCCTTGGTTACTATGAAACCCTCACAAAGGACTGACAGCAAAACAGAAGGCAGACGCTGGAAGCAGCACTCTGGAGCATGCTGAACGGGGTGCAAACACTCCGATTCATGCTGGACGAGAAGTATTTTCACCATTATGGCTGCCTTCTTCAGATCAGCTTCTGCTCTACTTCCCAATTAAAATATGGCTCATAGAGCTGAGGACAATACTGTACTTTCAGCCTGTGGTCTGACCAGTACAAAAGGGAGGGAGATTTCCTCCTTCTTTCTTGACTCTAAAATCTAGCTGCCTTGTATAAGAATCTCTGACTCTCCACTGAACTCATATCTGAAATTCCACCATTAGTGATTCATTCCTTTGGAGCTACAACTTACTGCTCTTAACTTATTGACACTGCTGAAGAGGGCATAATGGTGGGAGGTGTTGGTTATTTTGAATGAGCTTTGGGAACTTTCCCAGAGGCAGATTAGAGGGAAAGAAGCATGAAGGCACTGGTGGAGAGGGGGAGATAAGAAACTCTAAACCTCAGACTTTGCCTGATGAGTCATTGGGCATCACTGAGTGTGGTGTTCTTCCCTGTGTCCCACAGAGGAGCCCCTTCCCATGAGCCTCTCTGGTGGGCAGGGCTCCTGCCCCTCACTACACTGAGGCCCAGAGAGGGGAGGGCATTTGTTCTAGGTGATGGATATATGCAGGGCCACACCTGGGTTTTCAGACACCCAAGTCAGTGCCCAGTGCTAACCTTGTCAAGTCCTCCTCACAGGAAGGGGCAGGAAGGTCACCCTGAGAACACTTAGGACACATATCAGTTACCTGAGGGTGGTTCACAGGCTTCACACCCATATTACAGACATGGGTGGGGCAGCCCGCTGATCCTACCTGCAGGGGATGTCCCCACTCTCTCCTAAAGCCCCCAGCAGGAAGCTCTCAGACCCCAAAGGGAAGTCCTTGCCTGCCCAGAGGACAGCATAGTGGCCAAGCCAGGGAAGCTGTGCTACTGACATGCTACCAGCAGAGGGCGGTGGCTGCACTGCTCTGGGCTGCATTGGGAAATGGGGCCTGGGAGGAAAGCTGGCCAACCAGCTCTTCCGAAGGCTGGGTCCTGAGACACACTCCAGCCTTACTTTGAATGCTCCCAACTACTGTGCTCAATTCGCTAGAAAATTCTTCTTTACATTGATGTGAAAATCCATCTCCTTGTAATTCTCTCCATCAGCGCCTCGCTCTGTTTCAGGGGCCACACAGAAAAAGTCAACCATTCCTTTCCTTGCCAGCTCTTGGGAGTTGGCGTTCCTTTCCTAGTCGGTCATCCACAGTGCTCTGTGACTTTGGGCAAGACAGTTTCAGTCTATGGGTCTATCCTGTAAAACAATGGGATAGATCCTGATAACTTCTGAGGCTCCTTCCAATTCTGACATTCCAAACAACATCTCTCTCACAGTTACTTATCTCTGAAGGGCAGCAGAGGGAACGCTCTACACTGCCCACTCTTGACTCGGATTTCCAGCACTCACAGTGGCCCCCACGCACTGTTTCCCACCATTCAAGCTACAGCCGGGTCCTAGACCCTTTCCCTTGGGGTTGGCTTCTCCTGGCTGCTGTATACTCTCACTCACCTCCACCTGAGCTCGTCTTCAGCTGAAGCCACCCGGGACACCTTCCACCAAGTGCATATGACCCAAATGCCATGCAAGGGCTGTAGAACATCCCGGTTCTCACAGCTCCACGCATGGGCCTATGATGCCTGGCCACTTGGTGGGGAGAGGGGAGGACAGGTTCACGGGGGGCAGGTCCCCACCTCCTAGCCTGGAGGTGCCTCGATTTATCTCATTCCCTTTCTACCTCTCCCCAGATCTCTCCCTCCTGGACCAGGATTCTTCCTGATTTTCATCGCATCTTTTCTTCTCACTTCCAAAGTGGGGCCACTGCATCACTTGTGATTTCTTTTTGGAAGTCAGATAAACACACTGTCCTCAGACATTTTTATTTTAGTTTCAAAACTTATACATAGTCAAAGAAGACAACTTGAAAAACACCCACAAAGGACACACACACACAACTCCACACTACCAAGTTGTTCTTCTACTATCTCCTGGGATAACCTCTATGATTTTTGTTGTACGTCTTCCTCAGAGAACAAGTGGAGTAGATCTTCCATCCTTGTTCATTATTCCTGGGGGCCCCATCACACTCTGCAGGGCTTTTGGGAAACGTCGAGTATAGTTGGAGTTTTGCGACCTGACACACAGCCCCCCACTGCACTTCAGAACACTCCTTCGTCCTGCAAAGCCCATTAGCTCTGGGATGCGGTGGGAGGCAGCCTCCACGCCTGCCCAGCAATCTCCACTTTCTGTGCTCACAGCCTGTGCAGTCCCCACCCACACGGTACCAGGGAGGGTCTGTCATGCTAACAGAACCAGGCCAGAGGTATCAAAGCTCCTGACTTCTGCCTGGAGCCCTTCCCCTCTTGCAGCACCACTCGGGGGAGGCCACCAGCTACAAGAGAGGATACAGCCTGTGAGGAGGCCCAGGTGGCAAGGAAGTCAGGCCACTTAGTACCAGCCATGCGAGGGAGCTTGGAAACATGAGTTCCCTCAGTCGAGCCTTCAGATGACCGCAGCCCAGCTGATAGCTCAACTGCAACTTTGTGAGAGATTCGGAGCCAGAGCTACCCAGCGAGGTTTGGGAGTCATTTGTTAAGTAAAAATAGAAAACTAAAACAGATATAGTTTTGATTTGTTGTGAGGCAGGCTGACAGGCATTATCATCTCAGATCCTGATATAGTGAACGGAGGCACAGAGCAGGTAAGCCACGTGGGGGAGGCGTTGACCTACCTGAGGGTCCACAGCTGATGAGGAGTGGACTTACATGTGAACTTTCCTGGGTCCCCAGCGTGGGCTCCAGCCCGAACCTTTCAGAGGCACTCTCCTTACTTTTAAAAAAAGTAGTTTAAAAAAAAGGTAGGCAAGTTGGGAACTACAGATGAGGAATGACTGCTATGAGTATTGCGTCCCCGTGCCTGTCAGCTCCACACCCAGCTGGAGAGAGTGTTGTTTTGTTTGCCTGTGCCATTAATGACGTCACCATTTTTGAAGGCAGCATTGCATTTCATAGTATATACGGCAGTATATCAAGCGATCTCCTACTTTTGGATCTTTAACTGATTTATAATTTCCAATACTTTAAAAAGGCTATAGTCAACATAGCTGAATCTTTGCACACACATGAGTATGTGAATGTTTTCAAGGGTAAATTCCTATCAGTGAAAATGCTGGGTTAACAGGTCTGCACTTTAAAAACATGCTTTTGTTATACATTTTAAAATGCCCTTCTCATTTGTATTCCCATCAGCAACTCAAGAGAATGACCATTTCCCCACACTCCTAACAGCACAGAATATTATACTATCTTTAACTTGCTTATTTTTAGAGGAAAAATAAAACCTCACTGTTTTCATTTGCAAGTCTTGGATGCCTAGAAAGGTTGATTATGTCTTCATTTGCTTAATGGACATTTGCATTTCTTTGCTGGCAAATTACCTCATTATAGAAGGTTCTCAACTATTTTTCCTAATGGGATATTTATCTTTTCCTTAATGATTGATAAGACCTGTTCACATATTAGCAATGTTAACTTTGCATTAATTCTTCACATTTATTGTCCCTTTTCACTTTTGATCCATCTACAAAAACTAATGATTCTAAATACTGGTAAGTAGATTTTTACTTTGCCTCTCGGTCCCTGTCCACTTTCCCAGCCAGTTGGTTATCTATAAACAACTTTTTTACTAGCAGAAAACTGCCAGGGGTTTCTTTGTTGATCCCCCAAACCACTCTTGGAATGATCTCTCCAGTTCAGACTTATTTCTGGAGCCCAGGGGCATAAAATCCTAGTTGGCTCAGGGAGAGCCTCCCCCATCGCTGTCAGAGATATGCGGCCACCAGTGATACATGAAAAGTCAGGGCCAGTGACGGGCATGGGTTCCTCTTGTTATTAGCTCTCCTGGCCCCAGCCCGCTCCTGTATTCATGCAAAGCACTGCCATTTCTTTCCGAGAACACGTCCTACCCACTGGGCCAGAAAAACCTACTCTTCATACCCACACCCACTTTGCCCTGGCCAGAGAGGCCCTGTTGCGGTTTCCCTTAGGGAGTCGGCCAGTGTTGGCAAAGGCGTCCGTGTAGATTTCAAACACGCAGATGCAAATAAGGTGAACATGGTGTCCTGCTTCTCAAGGTCAAGCCCTACCTCAGGCTGCCTAAGGAATGTATTATTGTGTGTGTTTCTTTGCTTAGCTCAAGTAAGAGGCAATCTGGATTTTGAAATCCTCCAGTGGCTACCCAATGATTTGCACTGAGATGAAAATCCGAACTCCTTAGTGTGGTCTCCAGGGTTCTGGATAATCTAGCTCTGCCTGTCTCTCCAACTGCTTCTCTCACTGCTTTCCTGCTCACCCAAGACCCTCCCTTTTTTCTGCCTTGGGCCTTAGCAGACGTTCTTCCCTCTTGCTGAGGCACTTTTCCCTATGGTCTTCACATGGCTGACTTCCCATCCACATTTTCAGAAAGGTCTTTCTTGACCATTTTATCTAATATATTCTTCCCAAGTTTCTATTACATTACGGAGTTGATTTTTTCTTTCAGCTCTCCCTGTCTGATATAATCTTAATGCCTGGTTTGTTTCCTTGTTTATTGTTTGTCCCCTTGACTAGCCCACATAGCTCCTGAGAACAGGGACCTTGTCTGTACTGTTTGCATGGTCCAGAAGATTCTCTCATTTCCTGTAGCTCCCCTTGCTGCTCTCCCTCTCTGCCCCCACCCCAAGCAGTGCCTGCAGACTGCCAAGTCTGGGTACTTGGGGGGCAGACAAGCCAGGCCATCTTGCTGACTGAAGCTTTATGTGCCAGGTCCTGCTAACCTCAGCATCATCCTGTTTTCTTTTGGTTCTATCACTTTCCAGCTCTTTTTTGGGGGGGTAAGTTACCTAACTTTCCTGTGTCTCAGTTTCCTCATCTGTAAAATGGGGCAGCCCCTATTTCATAGGGTTACTGTGAGCATTCAGTAAGACAAGAAACAGTCCCTGGTCCATTGTACATGCTTAACAGGTATGTGTGATTCTTATTCTCATAACAACCCTGCCAGGTAGGATTTATTACCTCTTGTTTAAAAATAAGAAAGCCAACGCTTTAGGGTGTAATCGCTCGGCTAAGAAGTGGCTGTGTCAGGATTCTAAGCCTGGAAGGCCATGATTTCATGGCCACATTTTCTAATTCTTTTTCAGAGATAAAGCTAATAGGTTTGAAATCTCTCCCCTTCCCAGCAATTCCCTCCCCCCACACACAGAACCTGCTTTTTCTGTAGTCCCGCAGAGTGAGGCTCCTGTCTTCAGTGCACTCTCCCATCTCACAGATGGGGCAAGCTAAGGCTGAGAAGGAGCATGTGGCTGAGCAGAGAAGCCCAGTACAAGCCTGGATCACTGGATACTCCTCTAGACACCCAAGCAAGTGGTTTGTCCACGTGGGGGAATGGCCGCAGCCTGCTGGGCCGGGATCTGCCTCTGCCTTGTCCATAAGGCCTCAACCATCTCATCCCTCACCTGTGGCCTTAAATCCAAAGCTCTGTAATCTGGAAGACTTGGGCTTTAGTGAACACATGTCACCACCACCTTGAGCCTCAAAAGGTTTCCACGTACGAAAAGATCCTGGTCCAGTGTCCTGGCGGCTCCCTGTCTGTTGGGAATGGAAGAAGGAGTGGGCATTGTCCCTGGCCTCAGGAAGCCCAGTGTGCAGTAGCAGGACCAGGTGTGAAAGCAGATTGAGACCCCCCACCACACGAGCAGAACCTGGTGGGGGACCAGAGGAGGAAGGACGGTGGCTCCAGCGTGGGAGGGGGCTCCCCTGAGGGGAGGTGGTGGCCTGGAGCTGTGAGGGGAGGAGTCATCCACATGAACAAGCAGGAAGAGCACGGAGGTGAGAAGGACTAGAGCAGGCTCAGGGCTGGACTAGAGGACAGGGTGAGCCCCAAAGCTGGGGTGGGAGATTCACCGGAGCCAGGGTAGGAATGGACTTAGTCAGGACATGGGGGCCAGGCCTTGGAAGCTTTCAGAGTAGGGGGAGGTCCCATGAGAGTGAGGGGAGACTCGGGAGAGCGGGGGCTGGAGAGGAATCTCAGTGCTCGTTTGCCTATCTTTTCCAGGGGCCGACTGGTACTTCTGTTGCCATTGCCAGTCTTCTCACGACCCAGACATGCTGAGAACTGTAGCTCACCCAAGGCCACACAGCTAGGTTCTGGCAGTGCCAGGACTGGAACCCAAATCTATCTGACTATAAAACTGTGTGCTCTCTTTTATACCCCCCCACCTTTTTTAAGCTCAAGGAGGTAATTCCAATAGTATAAAGAAAAAAATTGGGGAAGCCGGGATGGCTCAGTGAGTTAGGCGCTCGCTTTGCAGCCCCGAGGACCGAGGATTGAATCCCGGCCCCGGCCCGTGCGGAACCATATGCTGAACTGGGAGCTCCCCTAGTACAGTTCTCTCTCTCCCTCTGTATCTCTCTCTCTTTCTGTCAAAAATAAATAAATAAATATATTTTTTAAAAAGAAAGAAAAAAAGAACGATGTAATGCAGAGGCCACTCTGTCCAGCACTGAGCTCTCTTGGCCCTTCCTTACTTGTCCCCTAATCCCCAGCCCCCAGCCCTCCACCTTGCTGCCCCCTCCAGCTGTCTGGGAAGAGCTAATTCAGGGGAGGAGGGAAGTCCCTTCTCAGGCCACTTCCTTTCCTTTGTCTGGGAAGGAGCAGTTAGCTGGGCAGGAGCAAAAGACAGAGAGAGAGGGAAAAAGGGAACTCATACCACCTGTCAGGAGGCTGTCTCTTGAAAATGCTATCCCCTCTCCCTGAGTCCTGCAGAAGTTTGGAACCCTGAGGGGTGGGGAAGCTGTTACACTTTGCCTCCTTTCACTTGAGCATCACCTCACTTGCATTGTGCCCTAAAATCTCAGCTCCCCTCTGCTCCTGACACGTGTGGGGCACTGTGGGCAAGGCACTGAGCTGCCTGCGGCCTCACTTTCTGTATTTGTACATCTGAGCGTCATCTAATGACTTAGCATGGTGCTGTCAGGTCCTGCGCCAGCTACACAGAGTATCCCCAAGGAATTTGCTGTCTGAAGTCCCTTCCCCACATCAAACAAACGGGGTACCCAGCACTGACTGGCAAGTATAGTCAGATGGTGTGGTAGGATCTAGGTGGTGTTCACTGCAAAACTACTTAAACTTTGAAGTATGTTTGAAAAGTTTCATCATAAAATGGTGGGGGGCGGGGGGGCGTGAGCACTACCTTTCTCAGCCCAGAGTATTTAATGGGTAAACATTTGACGTATTGCCACCAAAGTTAGGAATAAGACACACTATTATTTAACACTTGTCTGGAGGCAGTATCCAAGGCAATTAGAAAAGAAAAAGATACTAGGGAGATAAAAATTATAAAGAGGTAAAATGATCAATACTTGCAAATGATAAGAGAGTATCCCTAGAAAACCTAAAAGAAAACACTGAAAACCTACTATAAGCAATTAGTGAATTTAGTAATATGGTGGCATGAAAAATTAACATACAGAAACCAATGGCCTCCAAATACACACTCATCAAATAGGAGATATAATGGAAAACAAGCCCTATACACAATATCCACAAAAAAGGTTAATAAAGTATAACAAGAAATGTAATAAGATCTATGTGAAGAAAATTTTTTTTAAGATTTATTTGTATTGTTTTTTGATAGAGACAGACAGACAGACAGGGGGATGGGAGGTGGGGTGGGGGTCCAGAGCAGTCTTCATAGTTGACAGCATTAGTTTTCCATATAGTTTCACTCCACAGGTGGGCGCAGGGCTGCACAGGGCAGGAGCTGGGCCGGGAGCTCCTGCATGGGCCCCGGCAAGAACTGAACTGGGGGCACATCGCAGTTTAGCATATGGGTCCACATGGGCAAGGCCCGGGATTTGATCCTCAGGCTCTGGGGCTGCAAAGTGAGCACTTAACCTGCTGAGCCATCCCAGCTTCCCCAGAACTTTAACACCCTACAATGGGCACAAAAGACTAGAACAAGTCACCTATGTTCACAGATAGTTAGACTCAACATCATTAGATTGTCCAGTCTCTTAATCTGTTCTATGAATTTAACATAATCCTAATAAAAATAACATTTTCTAAATAATAGTATTTTCTACAGTTAAATATTAAAATAAACAAGCAAGAAGAGGCAGATAACTCTGAGAAAAGACAATGATGAGTTATGACTCACCTTATGATATTAAAATACATAATAAAGCCTCAG
This sequence comes from Craseonycteris thonglongyai, assembly GCA_004027555.1. Lineage (NCBI taxonomy): Eukaryota > Metazoa > Chordata > Mammalia > Chiroptera > Craseonycteridae > Craseonycteris > Craseonycteris thonglongyai. The sequence continues at coordinate 69,198 of PVKE010001890.1, forward strand.
TAACATAGCACTGTGGTACTGATACCTGCATAGAGATAAATCAGTAGAAAAGAATGGACAGCCCATAAATAAACCCACATGCATACAGAAATGTAGAATGTAGCAAAGACGGCACCTCAAATGAGTAGAGGAAAGATGGATTACTCACTAAGTGTATTAAGACAACTGGATACTAACCGGAAAAAAAAAATAAGTTGTTGAATCCATACCTCATATCTTACATGAGGATAAATTTCAAAGCTATCAAAATTTAAATATAAAACTTGAAATTATAAAAGTACTGGAAGGCTTGTCAGAAAACTACTTTATAACCATGGGGAAGGGAGGGCTTTTCTAACCATGGCCCAAGAACCAGAATCTATGAAAGAAAAGGCTGGTAAATTGGACTTCTTGAAATTTAAAAGAAGAGATCTATCTGCATTGCACAAAGCACCCTTTGAAAGATATATTGGCAACTCATATCTGAAGCAAAGGGCTAGTTTCCCTAATATACAAAAAATTTATTAAATCAAAATTGGCTGACCAGACAGACATACCGTTTTAAATGGGACAGAAAACAATGGTACTGTCCTGTTTCAAATGGTACCTCCGGTCAGCCTAATCTCACTGGGCTAAATTCAAGGAGTCAGCCTAAATCAAAAAGAAAAGGATCAATGACCCTGTAGAAAAATGGATAAAGTATATGAACAGACAATTCACACAAAAGAAATGCAAATAGATTTTAAACCTATAAAGGTATTTTAACCTCATTTTTAATAAAAATGCTATTTGAACTTCCTCTGACAAAGTTTCCCATACATCATCTTAGCAAAAATTTAGAAAATATGGTAACACTTTATTTTCAGCAGGTTAGGAGACAGGCACACATGCTTTGCTGGCGAGAATGTAAGTTGTTACAGCCTCAACAGAAGACAATTTCATCAATATCTATCAAAATTTCAAAAGCACATACTATCCCCTCCAGTTTTAAATTAAATAAGATATATTTATTTCCAAAAAAAATACAGACATCTGAGATATATAGCTCATAAAATTTTTACATATGTATACACTCATGTGAATATCATCATAATCAAGACACAGACTACTTCCCTCACTTTACAACTGTCCTCATGCAACACAAATACAATAATTATTCTGACTTCCATCATCAATTTTGACTGTTCCTAAACTTTTTTTTAAAGATTTATTTTATTGTCCCTGACAGAGACAGAGAGAGACAGAGAGAAGGGAGTGGGCTCAGAGCAGTCTCTATCATAGTTGTATGTCATCAGTTCTCAACATGGGTTCATTCCACACAGATGGGCGGGGGCCGCACAGGGCAAGAACTAGGCTGGGGACCTCCTGCATGGGAGGCACACCCCTCGAGCCAGGGGTCAAACCAGGGGGTGAGAACCAAACTGGGGGCCTCCCGCATGGGAAGCACACCCCAGTTCAGCATATGAGTGCACACACCAGGGCCAGTATTCGATACTCGGTCCCCAGAACTACAAAGCAAGCGCTTAACCCACTGAGCCATCACGGCTTCCCCTGTTCTTGAACTTTGAATAAATACCATCGCACAATATGTACTATTTCGTGTCTGGCTTCTACTCAATGTGTTTTTAAAGATTCATCATGTTATTGTGGGTATTGGCAGTTATTATCTTTTACTGCTGTGTAATATTCCATTTTATGAATTTCCCACCATTTGTTTATCCTGTTGAGGGATGTTTAGATTGTTTATAGTTAGGGGCTCTTACGAATAAAGCTGCTATGAACATTCTTATCCAAGTCTTTGTGTGTGTGTGTGTACTTTATTAGACATTGCAGAACAGTTTTCCAAAATGGCCTGTAACATTGTATACCCCACCAGCAAAGCACAAGGGTTCCAGTTGCTTCTCATCTTCATCAACACTTGATATTGTCAGTCTTTCAAATTCTGGCCACTTTTGGTGGGAGTATAGTAGTAACTCATGGTTTTAATTTGCATTTTCCTAGTGAATAATGATGGGTACAGCAGGTAGATAAACAATTCACACCAAAAGGAGTTGTAAATAGGTCTGAAACATATAAGGAGATACTCAGCCTCAGGCTTAATTAATAAAATGCTAACTGAAACTACTTTGGTGGAGTGACACTTCTTCATAGGCTTCCCGTCCATTTGGCCATCCACTTTTATGTGATGTCCATTTAAGTTTTGCCTTAAAAATTATTTTTTTTGTCCATTTAAAAACTCAGTCATATGTTATGGACACCAGTCCTTTTTCAGATATATGCATTGCAAACAGTGTGCCCATGTGTGTGGTTTGCCTTTTCACTTTCTTCATGGTATCTTTTGAGGAACAAAAAGTTTTAATTTTTATAAAGTCCGATTTGTTCGTTGTTTTTGTAATGATTGTTTTCTGAATCCTGTTAAATAATCATTGCCTATTAAAATGTCAGGAAAAAATTCTCCTCTGTGTGTGTGCTGTTGTTTCCTGGGAGAAAACATACCTCTTAAATCATCAACCCAACGTCTAGGAATTTATTCTACAGATATGTGAAACAAGGCATGTCCACAATTATTCTGTGCAGCCCTGTGACAGTGAAAGTTTGGAAACAATCTAGATGCCCATCAGCAGGCAATATCTGGCTGAATTCGCAATAGTACATCCAAACAGTGAAATACAGCGTAACATAAACACAGACAAGGAAACTTCCTGTGTTTAATGTGGAAAGGTCTCCAAGATATATAATTACATGGAAAAAGGCAAGATACATAGAGAACAATGCAAGTAGTGTGCTATCATTGTGTAAAAAGGGCGAACTTGGGAAAAGACACTTGAGAAACTGTTAAGACTACTGCCTCCTTCCCCATAGAGGAATAGCATAACTGGAAGCTAGATGTGAGGGGCAGACGTCACAGAGTGTCCTTTGGCTGCTCAGGAAGTGTAAACTACCTGGAGGTTTTACTAGCTGAAAATAAATTCTTATTTATAACTATGGGAAAATTTTTCTGTATGTGGATACTGGGGAGTAAGGGCAATCCAGAGAGAGGAAGAGCTGGAGCACTTCACAGACCTTTGTCCTTTGTCTCATCATGGCCTTGATGTCACATTCCAAGGGCTTTCACTGTCCCAGGCCTAAGCCCTCTCGGTTGGCTTGTAGCACTGAGCCCTCAGGAAAGGGCCTACCACTCACTGTCAGCACTGTTGGGGACGGCTCATCTTCCCCAGTTCAGATCCCAAGGGACGGACTTAGGAATGATGTCTAATGTACAAAAAAGGAACGTGAAGCTCAGAGAGGTTAAGTAACTTGCCTGAAGTCACAGTAGCCTAACTGGTCCTGAGGCTGTGTATCCTTCCCTCTCAAGAACTCTATTTAAGACCAGAGTGAAACAGTTAAGCACCCAAGAGTAAGTAACTGGGCTCTTCCCTGACTTTGTTTGGGGGGAGGGGGGACAGCCCCTCCCCCACCCACCCAGGTTGCTGTCTGGCCTTGGGCCCCATCTTCACCCCCTCCCACCCCCACTGGCCGACTGCAGGAAGGAGGCACAGATGGCAGGCGGGGATGAGGCCCCCAGCCAGGCTCACCCAGCTGTCGCCTTGGAGAGCACCGTGCATCTCCTCCTCCTCATGCCTGGAACAATTGAGTCAGCCAGCCTGGCCCCAGCTGTCCCCACTCCCTGTCCAGGGCCCCCGCACACACACCAGTGGGGGAGAAACATGAACTCTCAGCACATCTGAGCTGGACAGGACCTCAGGGGACACTGGGTCCAGCTTCTCCTTTTGCAGGTGGGAAAACTGAGCCCAGAAAGGCCAAGGGAACTGCCCTAAGAACCAGACAGAGGTCAGGCATCCTCACTGTAGCAAAGCTTAGGATTTGGGGGCACCCCCAGGGAAGAGGAGGGTGCTCAGGCAGGTTACAGTGACCCCTCCCCACCAAGCTTCAGCTAGGGCAGCTCTGTCTGTCCTGGTTTTATGCAATGATATTCCTTCTGCGATTTCATTTCAGAGGTCGCTCTTGAACCTGGGCCTACAGACCCTTTAGGAGGTCTGTAAGCTGGGATAACAAAAAGACTGCATTTACACTTTACTAGCCTCTCACTGAAATGTAATTTTTCTTTTGTTATCAATGTAGGCAATAAACCCCAGCAGGAATAGCTGAGCCCATGACTTTTTCATCAATAGACAACGCAGATATTTTCAGATCACAGTACCCTGTTGCCGCGAGCTCAGAATTGTTTACGCTTATCACTGCTTGGAAAGTACAGTACTTGCTCGATCCCCCACTAAATCATGTTATTCCATGCATTAATCTGACAGCACAGAGACCACTACATCACAATTCTGGTGTACATTTGAATAACTATGTTTCCATAGACTCGGTTTCCTTTGTAATCCTATTTATTTTATGTACTTAGAAACTTTTTTCTGGGCAAGAATCCATGAGCTTTTCCGGACACATCCAAAGGGGCCTATGATCCCTCTCCAAAGTTAGAACCTGCTTTATTTGTACGAAATGTTCCACCGTTAAAAACTAAAGTTTGAAAAGTTTTGTGCTGTGTCTGTAACCTCATAAGACTGAGGCTGAACTCCCTTGACATGAAAGCAGTAGGGGTTCGGGGATAGGTGGGGGGCACTGGTGCTTTAGATGGGGAGCCACATGCCTGCCCCCTGCCAGGCGCCCTCCCAGGCTTTATGTAACAATTTAGTAAATCCCAGAACGGCCTTGGGGTTGGGACTAGTATTTCTCCCATCTTGCTGCTGAGGAACCGGAGGCTCAGAACATTAATGAACTTGCTCAGAGCATGTGGCTATTCAGTGGTGGAGCTGGGATTGGAATCCAGGCCGACCAGTGCCAGAGCCTTCGTGTCTCATCACTGCGCATCCTGCCTCCCAGGGAAGCCTCTCCTGGAAAATTCTAACGTGCGGCTACTGGTTGGGTGCTTCTCTTGGAGGGGGTGGGGTCGGGGGTGGAGACTGGGATTCTGAAGGGTTTGCTGCTCCAACAGACGGTCTGACGCATGAGACATAAACTAGCTGTGCACCCTTGACCAAGTCCCTTGCCCTCTCTGAGCCTCAGTGTCTGAAGCTATAAAGTGCAGTGTTCTAAGCAGTGCTACCCCTACCTTCTCCCTCCAGTGCTCATTTGAGGGACAACCCACTCAGAGACTTAGGCATAGGTTGCTTAGCAACTAAAATCAAGGTCTTGGTTGAGTGGAAGGGAAAGGGGGGAGGAAAGGCTAGCACTATGTCATGCTGATGCCACAGAGTCCTCTCTTGTTTTAAGAGGCTGTGAGTGCTGTGACCTATCCCCCCCTCTCCCCCATCAAGGTGACCTGGCCCTTCAAGAGCCTTGGGATAGGGGGGAGGTCAGGGACTTGAGGAAGGCCATCCTGAAAAGGAAACTGTCCTTAGGATCAAATCAGGCCTGGAGTTTCTCAGGCAAGACAAACACGCACTCATTGTTCTGGAAGCTGCCGTGGGAAGCGCCAATGAGTAGGGGTCTTGTCCAAGGCCTCAGGGCCTCATGGACCCCAGGGAGACGCTGTGTTTCAAGCCAGTCACCTTAGTTCCACTCCCTACAGTTCCATGTGCCCTGTATTGCTTTTGCCCCCTGAGGCATTGGGCATCCGGAGACACAGAGCTGTGGCTTCTGGCCTGAGAGAAGGAGCCAGTGTCTCGTGAGGGTGTGGGGATGGCGGCCCCACGTAGCTCTCCCTGCGCTCTGGAATCCCACGATTAGCACCCCATGCCTTCGGTCTCCTTAAATCTCACCCTCACCTTAACCAAATGCAGATCCCTCTTAAAGGGAAAGGATTGGCACCAGCAGCACCTCAGCAGGCCTGACTTTGGACTCTGAGAAGGGGCCAAGAGCAAGGATTCCTGCAAAAGGGCACAGGGTATCCGGCCCAGGATATGCACCTGTCCTCGGGGCCAGGACGTCTCATGGTACACCATGGGTGTATGCGATGCCCGGAGTCTGCTGTGACGGGCACGGTGTCCGTACATTCTGGAACTGGGGCACCAGTGAGGTGGGCATACACTGTGGGGTCCTGGGACTTCAGGCCGGCTCAGAGCACGAATCTCAAACTCAAGCCCACTCAGCAGACCGGTGCCTCGGATCTGAGCCAGCTAGATCCCCGAGAGCACACAGAGAGCCCTCATCCTCCTTTCCAGCTCCCCCGGCTAATCTGGGGCTGGTTCTAGTGGTTAGGTTAGTAGAAGCAGTCAAGCACAGGTTGACTGCGCACTTGCTGTGTACCAGGCTCCATGGTAAACCTTTACACGCCTCGTGTCACTTAACCTTGCAGACAGGTAGACTCCAGATAAGCAGGCAGGTTGGCTTCAGGGGTGCACGATGTGGCGCTAATGTGGGTCCAGTGCCCCTTCCTCCAAATTCCCTCCCTCCAGGCACTCAGCCTGGTACAGTCCCAGGAGTCACACCCCCTGGGGACCTGAGCACCATCTCCACTCCCTTTTGGGCACAAATGACCGGGCTGTGGGTGTCTTCCTGTGCAGGCAGGATGGGGCTCACTGCTAGGAAAGTCAGGGCTATATCAGCCAATGAGGACCATAGTAGAAAGGCCAAAGGCAAGCCTCCGCCTTGTTGGCAGCAGGCTAGAGGGTCCACGAGCTATTTCTGGGCCTGGGAAAGCCCTTGGCATCACGTAGCTCCTACTAAGTGAGCACACACTAAGTGCTTTACCCAGCTCTTGATTTAATCATCACAGCTCCTGAGAAATAAGTTCCACTGTTATTTCACAAACAGAGAAAGTGAGGCACAGAGAGGTTACATGTTCAAGGGCTCACAGCCAAGGGACGGAACAACGATTTCTAAAGGTGTGGGAGGATCCAGGCCTTAGAAGGAAATGGGAAGATCAAGCTAACTGCCAGACTGGTTTGGGTCCTGGCCAGTGGCCCTGTGCAGTTCGGGTCCACAGCCCCAATTCACAGAGTCCTGGGGAACCAGCCCTGCTATTTCCAGCCTCCCGGCTCTGTTAGGAGTCAGAATAATGAAGCTGAGGAGCAGTTAATGGAGGCCCTGGCTCGAGGCTCAGGGATGGATTCTTTGACCTCCCAGCACATCCACCAACCAGGCTGCATCCCTGACCCCTTCCCTGTACCTCAAACCCAGAGAACAACCCCTCCCAGAACTGTGAAATAAAGGAGCCACGTTTCCACTTCTGCGGAAGGGCTTGCCTTCACTTTTCTCAAAAATAAGCAGCCCTTCTTCCAAAAAAGGGAAAAACACAAAGCAATGCTGTCAATCTCGAGCCCCAGACAAATGGAATAAAGTTGTGACTTCTCTCTCCTTCCCAGAGCCTTCTCCCCCTTTTCCAGAGTCACTGTACATTCAGGCTGTCACAGGCTTTGAGATGCAAATTGCAGCAAGCAGAAGGCAGCATGAAGAACAAAGAATGATTGAGGAAAGATGGAAAAAATGGATTTGGAAGAGATCTCTGAATTCCCCCGGGGAGAAAGGGAGACCTCTCCACAGAGAGGAGCAGTGGTGAAGATCTGGGGCTTTTTTTATGGGACAGAGAAGGACTGAAGAGTTCAGTGCTGATTGTGGGGAGCGAGGAGGAGGGAGAGCTACAGAGTCTGGAACAGAAGCAGAGGCTTTGGGTGAGCAAACACGTCTGAGTTCATTAGTCTTCAGCACCAAGCTGGGCACTTGCTCCCACTTCTTTGCACATTAGGTCTCAGACACACTGTAGTCGTGGAACGAAGTGGTCTGCCAGCTACTGGGTTCCGTTCCAAAGTGAGAGCAGCTGGGTCAGGCAATACTGTTCCAAGGGCTTGAAGGAGAGGAAGCAGCCCCCTTCACTCTGGGAAGCCACTGCAGGTGCCACGTTGTCCCTGGAGCCTGGAGGGGAGGGGCTCCCATGACCCGTGAAGGGAAAACCCCAGCTGGGGATATGGGACACAGTTTGGCCGACCAGATACACCATCTTAAACGGGACAGGAAACAACACTACTGTCCCATTTCAAACGGTACATATGGTCAGCCTAGTGTCACTGGGCTAAGTTCAAGGTGTCAGTAGGCTGTGACCATATGTACCATTGGAAATGGGACAGTACTGTTGTTTTCTGTCCCATTTAAAATGGCACAGTGCCTCTGGGACCTGGCCTCTGGTCAGCCCAAGGCCTCCTTGCTGAGTACCTCTTGTGTGTAGGCCTTGCACAAATCAGACATGCTGCTCCGATCTGGGGCTCTCGGTCCAATCAAGGCAGCTAACTGGATTGCAAACTCCAGGCCGACAGGGACTTGGTCTTGTTTATTGCTGCCTTGGAACACAGTAGATGTTCCGTAAACACATGTTGATAGATAGATGGATGGACGGACGAACAGATGGATGGATGGATGAGAGGGTGGGTGGGTGGATGAATGGATGGCAGACTGGTTAGATGGATGGATGGTGGGTAGATGGCTGGGTAAATGGTGGATGGGTGGATGGATGGATGGATAGATGGATGGATGGATGGATGAATGAATAGACAAACCACTTAAGAAAATAAAGAAGCATGTAAGAAGTACTCTAATGACAATAGACGCAAAAGGCCTCTGGGTACGTAGTGAGACGGGTAAAGCTTTATGAAAGTGGCCCCTTTTGAGTTGGGCCTTAAGAGATGAGAAAAAGCCATTCTTATATTCTTCATCGTGCCTCCCAGCACATTGGTAAGGACATATTTGACTAAAATGGTTTTAGAAGGAAACAGAATGTGAGAGCTACATTGAACTCTAAAGACCATGTGGTCCAACCCCATCATTTTGCAGAAAGGAAAACTAGGGCACAGAAAGGTTAAATGGTTCACCTAAAGTCACACAGCAACCACATGGCAAGGCAAAGATTCAAGCAAGGTCTGTTGGCCTCTAGAGCACAATCTCTTAGCCCTTGTCCTGGGCGGTTCTGCTCCAAGGCTCTGCTCTCTCCACGAAGATGCCTGTGGATTTTTGCTACCATTCCTGTCCCAGCCCTTCACCACCAACCCCTACAGAGCCAGGGAGACTGGGAGCATCCCCCACTGGAACATCAGAAACGGAAGACGAAGCAAGGAGGGGCTACATTGATTGGGTTGGGAGAGAAGAACCCCAGCCCCAAGTCCAAGGGGTAAATTCTGACACCAGGTCATTGAGACTGAGCAAGTGTTGGGGTACTTGAACAAGGAGGTAGGAGTGAGTGATCCCCACCTGGATATGAAGCCTGGGACCCCCAATTCAAAAATCAGTTTATTGTCATTATAGGTGGCTAAGTTGAGCATAAATGACTCAGGGTTTCTGGAGAATGCAATAACACCCCATCATTTTGACCTGCTGCCAGGAGCAGTTAAGACGGACATGTTCAATAGCTCCCTCCATGAACCATGGAGTTGGTTCTTTGAGCAAGACATGAGCAGGGCCCTCTCAGAGAACCCCCATCTGCCGGGCTCACCAACAGGATGCCCCTGGGGCCTCCCACAGACCAGGCCTGATACTGCTTGGGTCCCCAGTGCCTGGCCCTGGGGCTGCCCAGTCGGTGTCCCAGGACTGAGAGAAGGATGCTGTCTTGTCTGGTCCCCTGCTCCAGCACGCCTCTGTCCACCTTTTCTCACCAGCTGAAATCGCTGCTTCACTTGTTTAGAGAGCCTAGGAAATGCTTGCTCTCCTGGCTTCCAGGAGAGCTGGACACGTGTCATGTCAGCACATCAGAGGAGCTCACGTCGTACTGGTTGAATCAACGCCCAAGGAAATCCTTGGAGACATCCACATGCCAGTACTAATAACACGAAGCACATCTATAAACACGGCCCTCCCTAGCCCTCTGTGGAGCAGGCAGGCATGTGGCTGGGAGAGCCCTGGGCTTAAATTCTGCCACTGGTGTGCTGTGCAGTTCTGAGGGAGTCATTTGAGTTCTCCAAACCTATTTCTTCATCTGTGAAATGGGGAGAATAACTGTACTTTCATTGTGAGACTTGAGGTGAGATTCAGAAAGAGCAGGTAAGTTAGACCCTCAAAAGCTCCGTAGGTGATTCTAGAGCGCAGCCAGGTCTGGGGAGAACCCAGACTTCTGACATCCCGGCCAGGCTCCATTCCTTCCTACCAGGTGCCAGTGAGGGGACCAGGAAGCTGGCTATAGCCAGACATGTCAGACTGCTTCCCGCATCGGCCTTTTGGGCCTGGATCCGGAGGCAACAGGCAGCCCTGGTGGACTGCAGTCGGAACGGGGCGGTGCCCCTGGGAGGCCCAAGTGGTTCATCAGGCCTGGGCACTGCGCCTCGTCTCTGGAATATTCATAAGCCCCTCCAGCTGTGCCAGGCAATCAGGGTGCTGATTGCTCCCCCATCTGCAGCTTAACATTCTACTCCAGAGAGGAGAGAGCTGGCTGCTGCATGTTAACTAGGGAATAAACAGGCACTGGCCTTCACAACAGCAGCCTGAACAAGAGCTCTCAGGAAGACAGATCCACTCCTCCCAGCTGCGCCAGGCAGCCAGAACCCATTTGTTCACCAGCATCATGGGCCGTGGAAAGAGTTTTAGATTCAGAAATAAGTGAGCTGGTTCCAGGTCCAGCTCCTGCATGGACCAACGGCATACTTGCCTCTGCAGCCTCAGTTTCCCCAACTGTACAGTGGGGACAGCTCTACCTACCTCCTGAGATGATTGATTAAGACAGAGTGTCGGGCCAGAGTGTCGGGCATCAATGTTATTGTTTGGAATTGCTGTGGGCACGGCTTCCTACTCACAAATATTGAGATCTCGGGCAAAGGCTTTGAGGGAAACGGAACAAAGGAAGAGACGCTTCCTGGGAGAGTGGGCGCCTCTCTTAGAAGGCTCAGGAATTTGGGGGTCCTGAGCTGATCTCATCTGGCTCAAACCTGTCAGAGTAGCAAGAAAGGAATGGAAGGACACCTGACAGTAGATGGAAGACAATTCAGAAAAGAACGACAAAAGCAGACAAGGTTCAGTGGCCTCCTAGTTGCTCAGGAAAACAGTTTGAAGTCATTGTAGGGACGATGTAGTAGAGGGACAAAAGTGTTCACGGCTCATAATTAACCCTCAAAGCCATGATTAAGATTCACCAAGAAATAGCCGAAATCTTTCCTGTGTTTGTATTGAATAACACAGGAAACGGTTGTTAGAGAGATTTCTATCAAACTGAGGAAGAAAGCTTGGAGCTTAAATAACAGGAACTTCTTCCCAGAAAATCGACCATGCTGAGAAAATGTGCGAGTTCTGAATTCGGCACTACCGTTCTTGTTTATTAGCCCTGCCTCCCTGCCCCTACCTGCCTGGACCACAGGGGGCAGGAGACCAACAGCCTTGGCCCAGGCAGCTGGGGGAGAGGGGAGTTAGCCCTGATTCTCAAGCAGCCCCTCTTTGAGGGTGGAATCCTGCTCTACAGAATCCTGGGTCCTGCCTCAAACCAAACAAACTCCTCAGATCTAGGAGCTGCCTCCTTCTCCCAGCCCTCCTCCTCCCACCACCCTTATCACCGCCACCACATTCCCTCACTATGGGTATCTGCCACATTGTTTGCATTTTCTCTAGCAAGCTCATAGCATGCGTTACTCTGGGAGAAACATTTGCAACGTACATGGACCCAGCCAGCTCTGCTGTGTGGCCTCCAAAACCACACCAGCAAACTGCTTTTATTAGATTTCCCCTCTAAAGTACAAAACACTAAATATTCCTTTAGACATTTTTAGAAAATATGGCTAAGAAAATGAAGCACAACCATGACCCCAATATTTGGAGATAATCATTTTTAACATTAGGTGTATATTCTCTCAGTCTAACAGGTGGATGGATCCATAGATATTTCTTAATGAGATATTTTTAATATTTTACCTCCCCTCTCCTCCCCCCACATGCACTTAACAGTATGTCATAAACAGTTTTCTATCATGAGATATTCTCAAAGAATGGTCTGGAACTTCTGGGGACTCCCCAAGACTCTTTTGGGGAGCCTATTGGGTTAAAATTATTTTCATAACAATACAAAGCCATTATTTGCCTTTTTACTCTCATTCTCTCCAGAGTGCACAGTGAGTCTTCACTTGTGATGTGACTACAGGCTGAAGGCAGAAGCAGACATGCAAATCCTGCCATAGTCAATGAAGCCCGACTAATTTAAAGGGATTTGCAAAAGTAAATACAATGCCATTCATCTCCTTAATTTTTTTGTTTTAGAAAATATCGTTATTTTTTTGTAAAACTATGTTTTGGGATGAGAACATGAATGGGTTTATTATTGTTATTTTAAGTGATTTAACAAATTCATGCTTTTGAAATTCCTTCATTTTTCTTTTGAATATGCGAAGTGTTGGTAACAGTGTCCAGTGATTGTGAGGCTGACTACGTGAGAACAACTGCCCTGCACGATCCGTTCTGAGGGCTGCACGGTTCCCTTTGTGTGGCTGTCCCCTAAATGGTTCACCCATTCCCTTACAGATAGACCTGCAGGCTGTTTCTTATTAATAACTGATAATAATTTCCTAATAACTTTCACTATTATAGAGGTGCTGCACAAATCACCAAGTGCTTGTGTAAAGTGAAAACTTCATGAAATGAGAGAAAACAACCAAACCCAACTGGCAGCATAAGCCATCACACTCAGTCCATTCATTATCAGCCAAATCAAACAACATGTATCAGACAATGTGAACAAAGTTGAAGTGCTATGTGTCCACTGACCATCTATGTATATGTACAAGTACACTGTATATTTCTATAGAGACTTATAGTCTGTAAAGAGCACTTTCTTTTCTGATGTCCATCGGATCATATTCTAGACCAATGCTATTGCATAAAACTCTTTGGTATCATTACAGAAAATAAGAGGAGCTTAGAAACATTTCAGCAAGTTGAGAGAGAAATTTTATTTCTATTGGAAATAATTTAAAAAATTGCGTTTTTAAAATATCAAGTACTGGGGAAGCCAGGATGGCTCAGTGGGTTAGGCACTCACTTTGCAGCCCCGGGGACTGAGGATCGAATCCTGGCCCCGGCCTGTGCAGACCCATATGCTGAGCTGGGGAGTGCCCCTAGTTCAGTTCTCACCGGGGTGAGACCCCGGCCCAGTTCCTGCCCTGTGCAGCCCCGTGCCCACCTGTGGAATGAAACTATGTGGAAAAACCGATAATGTGCAACTATGGAGACTGTTCTGGGCCCTCCCCCTTCTCTCTGTCTCTGACTCTGTATCTCTCTTTCTCTCTGTCAAAAACAATTAAATAAATCTTTTAAAAAAAAAAATATCAAGTACTAAAACATGCTGGAAACTTTACCTGAGAATATTTCTTTGGGATGGATTCCTAGAAGAACTGCTAGGCCAGTGGACAAGCATCTTTAAATGTTAACACACGTTGCCAAGTTGTGTCCATTACATCTTGAGGTGTCATATACCAAATACACCAGGAGTATATATGCATGTCTGCTGTCTCACAACTTATTGCTCTTTTAAATCTTTTCTTATTTAATAGGTTAAAAGATATATTTTGTCTTCAGTAAATTACTTATTCATATCCTTAGCCCATTTTCTATTAGGTAGTTTTTCTTATTGATTTTTCTGGAACCCATATATGAGGGCTGTCTGGAAAATAAATCCAGCCATAAATGCCTCTATTTTTCTTAGGATATGGCTGGATACTTTCGGGGTACCCTTGTAGGTTCTGGACACAAATCTTTTGTCTGTTATATATTGCAACCATTATACTAAATTCTAAGGTTAGCCTTTAGTTTTCCTTACACGTCTCATTGTAGTACAGAAAGCTTACCTTAAAAAAAAAATTATTCTAATCTATTAATCATTTCCATCATGGCCTGGGGATTCTCCCCTTGCTTAGAAAGCCTTTCCTCATTGCATGTTTATTTTGGGGTTGTTTTTTTTTTTTAATGCTCTCCATTTTCCTCCAATCTACTTGCAGAAACTTTTTCTTTTCTTTTAATGTTTAGGTCCTTCATCCATCTGGAACTAACTTTCGTGGTGATGAGAGGCAGTGACTGTTGACCTTCGCAAGCCGTTAAGTGGAGTACAGCAGAGGGCTGGCAACGGGCTTGCGGCCCAGTCAGAACTTAGCCGGGGACCTGCAGACCTGCTGTGGCTGGAGCTGAATAGTCCCTGAGGTGGACAGATATCTGAGCCCCTCTGGTTTGGGAGAGGAGGCAAGCTGCATTTCAGAATCCTTCCCCATGTGTTAGAGCCACTGAGGGCGTCTGCAAAGTCGAGGAGCAGAGCTAATGACTCTCCCAAGAAAGGAGCGAAACATCTTAAACATGTCATGTGGCTCACGAGTTGTTTTCATGTCCATTACCCTTGATGCCAACAACCTTGGATATTGGTGGATTTAGGATCCCCGTTGCACCATGACAGGAAAATAAAGTGCAAAGGGCTACGTGACATGCCTGAGGTCAGATGGCTGGCAAGTGGCAGAGCCCAGCTAGAACCCAGACCTCCTGCTACCAAGTCCATGGCTCCTCGGACCTCTCTGTAACTCCGGCTCTGTCCTCAGTGTCACTGCAGTGGCTGTCTTCTGTGGAAGGGAGGATCTGACCCGAATCTTCCCCAATTCTGTGCCCGCCCGCCACACACTGTAGGTAGGAGAGACTGGAGAAATCCATCCTCCGCCACCAGCTGCGGGTGGATTTTGAGAAGCAAGGCTCCCTTCCCAGTGCACCTCCTCCTCCCCCTGAGCAGTTTCGCGGAGGGTGGGAGTGGGGATGAGTCAGGCTGGGAGGGAGAGCTCAGCTGTAACCAAGTGGGACTGACAGCGAGCACTTTTCCTGAGGTGTGTGACCTCCCACGGGCCTCTGGGGACTCTGTGTGAACAATAGAGCTTCCAAATGTCATGATCTAGGCTTTGCAGGTTTAGTATAATTTGCTGTATTTATGAAGGCAGTCACAGAAGAGGGGACACCTTTAGAGAGAAGGTGAGGGATGAGGGAGAAGGTAAATGACTTTCCGGTCTCAGTAGAGAGCTTGCACTGTTTCTGCTGTTGTTTTTAATGAGTGTGCCATTTCTGCAGCCGTCCAATGTGCCTATGGCTGGTTCTTCATCCCTTGCAGCTCCAAACTAAAAGGACGTCCAGGCCACAGAATGGTAGAGCTCGATCTGGCCTTGGAGGTCAGATATACTAATCCCTGAGGGAAGGGACTTGTCCGAGTGCACCTTTGGGGACATTCTGGGAACAAACCTCAGGCCTCCGGGATCCCAGTCTACTCCAGGATCTCAGGAAAACCCTGGGAAGCCGTAGCCACTGGACACATGATGAGGACGTAAAAGATGGTGGGGGCAGAGAGAAATAGGGGCAACAGGCCCAACGGTGACCAAGGAGGGCTTCTCTCTGCCCTGGGGCTGTAGCCAGGGCTGCGAAGGTGCTGGGCACCTACCTGTTCCAGGGGGATGACTAGGAAGGACCCTCCTCCTGCGCTCTCGGTGACGATGGCCAGGAAGCGGGCATTGACAGCGCAGAAGTGGTTATCGTGCACATTCTTGGTGATGGGGATCCCGTCGAAGCAGTGCTCCCGGTTGGCCACCTTCCCATACACGTTCCGAAACTTGGAGCTGCGGTATTGCGGACGCCAGGACATCTGTGAGGGGCCAGGAAAGACAAGGGTCAGGCTGGTCACTGCTTCCTAAAGGGCCTGGGCTGGACACACTGAGGGAGGGAAGTTGCTGTCCAGGGACACGAGAGGCGAGCCAGCCCTGGTGCTACCCTTGGGACACAGGGAGAGGGGAAGAAGTCTCCAAGACTTGTGTATCCACCTTGTGCCAAAGGACTTACTCTAAGATTAATATCATTAAAGTCCCACAGGGCCGAAGACTGGCATGAAGGCATTCACATTTGCTGCTTTTGGTACACACGCCCCTTCTACCTTCCAGAAATGATGTAGGGTCCTTTCGCTTCCAAGGAGCGTGCCCTGAAATAGAGCATCCACCCAGCAGCCCGTATGGGCTGCCTCCTATGTGCCTGACGGCTGAATTCAACACAGGAGGTGCAGACCCAGGAGGCTGGGAGTTCACAGAGAACATCGCTGATGGCGAGGTGTGGGAGGAAGGCGTCCAACTCCGTGCAAGAAGACAATTATCATCCCTTCCTCTGATTTCTCTCTAGGGCTTCCAATCCACAAGTGCTTAGTCCTATATGTCATCATCACCACAACCACCAGGCACAGAGAGGTAAAGTGACTTATCCAAGGTCACACAGCTAATGAACACAGGTCTCCTGACTGGAAATCTGAGACGTTTTGTCGTGCCAGACGACCCTTTGGAGCAAGACTTCTCAATGTGTGTGAGGCTCATGGATCAACTGTATCAAAATCATCTGATTTGGGGATGGTTTCTGAGCCTCCCTCCTACATCATGTTAGAAATGCTGATTCCTGGGTCCCAGTCCAGATGTACTGAATTCAATATTTGGGGGATGGGGTCTAGAAATTAGCATTTTAATCCAGCTCACATCTCCCACAGTGAGACAGAAGCACACTGAAGGTTGAGCCACTGTTTTAGAGAATGGAGGGGTGCCCCTCCCCACCCCTTTCTGCCCATCATCCATGACAGAGGCTTCCACCAACCAATCAGCGGGCTCCGACTGTGTGCCCACCCCCCTGCTATGCACAGCAGAGGACATAGATGTGCACAAGTGGGTGGAGTTAGACGGGATGAACGGCCCACAATCGAGTCCGGCTTCGCTGTAGGATGGCACCTCCTCTGGAGAATCCTACCAAAGGACACCCTCAAGCTGGGAGCCCAAGTAGGTGCTCCCCTGGCAGACACACATCTCATGTGAAACAAGCAAGCACCCAGCCCAGGGCCTCACATAAAGAGGAGCCCACTGAGCGCTTCATAAAATGAGCATAGTTCAGGCTGACAGTGCCATTACGTATCCCCTCCCCCTTCCTGCCTAATCTCCCAACAGGCCTGGAGGCTCTCACCCATCTCAGGACTAAGGGGTGGGCTCATTTCTTCACTGAAGTTTCCAAGGGGAGGAAAACTAAAGGAAACATGGCTGCAGAACCAGGAAACCATCTCTGGGAATCTGACTAAAAACAAAGCTTTGCATTTAATTTAAATAAAGTCAGGGCTCATCCACAAAGGCTTCTTTATTGAAGGAAGAAGTTCAGATCCAGTGAGGAGATTCCAGGCAAGGCTCCTCGCCTTCAGGCCAACCCTGTCTCCACCCCCATGTCTTCTCCACTCCCTCAGGTCACACTGCACCCCGCAAGGTCAGTGTCCCTACACCCCACTCCTCCCTACCTCCACTGTACCAGCCCACCCCCACCCCCCAAAACACACACATACACACTGTTGCCTGCCTTTTCTCTCTGCTGATTTCTGCCCAAGACTGGTCAGGACCGAGTCCTTCTGGAGAGGCAAGCACTCTGGACAGGAGCCTGGCTGGTCACTCCCGGCAGTGTAACCTCAAGCCAGCCGCTTCCTCTCGCTGTGCATCGGCCTGCTGATCAGGGATACATCAGCGGTGCCCAGAGTGGGGTCCCAGGTGACGGGTCCCTCACGGTTCTTTTACATGGTATGGAGAGGGAGTTTTTAATGTTAGTAGTTATGTGTCTATTTTAATTTACAGTAGAAAAACTATAACTTGCATGCCAAATCCATGTTTTCACAGATATTATTGCTAATAAGCTTAAGTTAAAAAAATAATAACTAATTCAAAGAAAAATAGTGTGAAAAATACAGTATGGGTGGTATATGAACCAGGCAAAAATTCAATCTGATATAGAAGTGCTGGAAATCACTCTGTCTCTTCCACGTAGAACATTCTAGATTTCACAGGTCCCATGGAAGAGAAAGGAGGTGGTGAGCTTGCGCATTCCAACCTCCTCCTGTTCCCTGCTGAAATGCCTTTTCCCCTTCTCTCTGCCCAACCCAACCTCAGCCTTCAGAACCCAATGCAACCCTGACTCCACACCCCAGAGCGACCCCCTCTGTACCCCGGGACAGCCTGCACCTCCCCCTTGGCTCCTAGTCCAGACCTTGTCACAGGCTTTCTCTGTGAGGGCAGACAGGGACCCCGGGGCCTGAGCAGGACTGGAGACTGCTCTGTGCTCTTCCTGGGCAGCCCCAGTGGGTTCTGGATGCCTTGGGGAGATCTGCAGGGCACACCGCTCAAGACGGGCCCAGCCCCTAACTGAAGGGAGCTCAGCCTGGTGGGGACACAGACAGATAGATACAAGTCAGCCTCCACCAGAACACAAGGCTCAGAGACCCATTTCCAAGCCCGAGGCTGGTGAGCAGGACCACGAGTTCTCTCTCTACCCCCAGCACAGCCCCTACCAGGCACCTGGGATGGGCTGAACAAGACCTGTTTACGATGGCCCAGCTCTGTGCACTTCCTCAGTGTGGACTTCGCTGCAGGGTCTCATGGGTGGCTGTGACAGGGAGGGTCATAAGAGCAGGACGGGGAGCCACGCAGATCTAGATGCAAGTACTGCCTTTGCTATTGCCTAGCTGTGTGACTTGGGCAAGTCGCTTAACCTCTCTGTGCCACCTCCAGCTGCTCTTATATAAGAGCATCCCCAAGCATGTGGAGGAGTTGGTGCCAAGCCGTGATGTGCACAGCATGGGCCTGGCACCCCTCTAGATGCTCACTTAATAGGGCAGGATATTAGGCAGGAGAGGCAGGGCTCTGTAAGGCTGCCCCATACTACCCTGTTTTTTCCAAACAACCCCAGAGCCCTGCAGGCTGTGGGCTCAGGGAATGTGTTGTCCCAGAGCTCCAGGGACATCCAGACAAGCTGACCCAGCAGGCTCGCTGGGTCCTCCACACCACACGCACATGAGTCTTTCCCTGGCGCCCATGTTGCCGGCCGTCTCGGGTCTATTCTCCCATGTGACTTCACTCTTCCTCCTCCACTTCTCTTCTACCCTCTCCTTCCACTTTTTTTTTTTTTCTCTTTCTGCATCATCCCATTCCCTGATCTTCCTTCCTTCTCCCCACCAGCTCCCCTGCTCCCAATTCGTCAGGGTGTGGATACAGCAAAGCAAAGAGGCATTTGAGACCAAGGCTCCCAGTGGGCACCTGTGTGTTCTTGAACACATCTCATGTTGCACCTCACAGCCCCGCTAGCATTTCTGAGCAGTGCCCTGGGGGACCAGAGCCCTCACATGGGGGGTCTGCACACAGCAGGCATGTTCTTTCAGTGAGCATGTCTCCAGGGCTGGGCTCCCAGGCGGTTCTAGAACGAGGCAGGCCTGCTTCCTGGGGGGAAATGGAGAATCTCTTTCCAAGAGCTTTGTTCTCAGCAAGCCAGGCGCTGGCCTCTCCCCATTGGCTGGTAGACGGGCCGGATGACCACAGAGATTCTCTGTGCTGGGCCTATGGAAGGGCTGGGGGAGGCAGGCTGGGCCCTGGCTGATCCGTGGTGCCTCCTCACTGAGCAAGCAGCCTCACTGCGCAGGAACCCCCAGCAGGTGTGCATGGCGGAGGGCCAGATTCGGACTCTGTGGGCCGGTGTTCCCACTCCTCATTCTGACTCCTGCTAACCCCGGGGAAGAAGCTTTGCCTCTCTGAGCATCAATGCTCCATTTCTAAAATTAGATCCATACTTCCTGACTTGGTGTGGTAGTTTGAAGAATCAAAATGAGATAAGGTAGGTGCACGTTACCGTTTGAGATCAGATATCGCTGCTGCTCCCACAGGTCCAGTCTAAAGAGAGGTGTCGGGAAAGCACCAGACACAGACTCTGCTTTCAAATATCTTATAGGCTATTGCAGGAGAAGAGACCGATGTCTGACAAGCTTACGGTCATCCAGCAGACACTTGGTGGCAAACAGGCCACACAGTAAGATGGTAAGTGCTACGGGAATGAGAGGTCAGGGAAGGAGAGAGGGAGTCAGGGCAGGTTTCTCGGAGGCCGCTCAGCCCACACTGGGTGCTGAGAGCACCAGGCACTGTGCACACATGGGTTAGTCTCATAACTCACCATCAGGTGGGAGCTACGGATGGGTGTACAGCACGGGAAGTGGCCCTAGTTCAGTTTGCAATAGCTGGGCTGATTTGAATCTGTTCTTTCTGACTCTGCAGTTCATCTGATGTTTTCTCCAACTTTTTATTACGAAATATTTCAACATACAAAAATAGTTGAGCAGGGAAGCCGGGATGGCTCAGTGGGTTAAGCGCTCACTTTGTGGCCCCGGGGACCAAGGATCAAATCCCGGCCCCGGCCCGTGCGGACCCACATGCTGAACTGGGGTGTGCTTCTCATGCGGGAGGCCCCCAGTTCAGTTCTCACCCCCTCCCCTCGGTTCTGCCCCTGGCTTGTTTTTTCTGCCTCCTATGCAAGAGGACCCCAGCCCAGTTCCTGCCCTGGGCAGCCCCCTCCCACCTGTGTGGAATGAAACCATGTTGAAAACTGACGTCATACAACTATGGAGACTGCTCTGGGCCCTCCCCCTTCTCTCCATCTCTCTCTGTCTCTGTCAAAAACAAAACAATAAAAAACAAAAAATAGTTGAGAGAATGTTACAATAATCACCCACCATCTAGGTGAATTATTGCTAACACTTGCTGAGTGTGTGTGTGTGTGTGTGTGTGTGCACTTTCTTTTTTCCTTTGTGGAATCATTTGAAAGGAAGTTGCAAACATCATGACCCCATCGCCATTAGTGCATAGCATTCATTTCCTACAAAGGAGGAAATTTTCCCACCTTAGCACATCACATCTAAGAAAATTAACAACAATTCCTGATACTATCTAAGAGCCCGCCCATATTCCAAATTCTCCAAAATGTCTTTTACACATGTTCCATATTTTGAACCAGGGTGGGAAGTCACATTGCTCCCATGTTTTTCTGATCTCTTTTTTGCCTCCCTAAAATCTAGAACACTCCTATCACCTAAAAAAAGTTTTTATGTAACATTAACTTTTTGAAAACACCAAGTCAGTTGTCATAAACTGTTCCAGTGAT
The DNA here is from genome assembly GCA_004027555.1 of Craseonycteris thonglongyai. NCBI lineage: Eukaryota > Metazoa > Chordata > Mammalia > Chiroptera > Craseonycteridae > Craseonycteris > Craseonycteris thonglongyai. The sequence continues at coordinate 90,069 of PVKE010001890.1, forward strand.
TTGTCTCATGTGGCTTTGTGGTGTCTTCAGAGTCTTTCCTGAATTCCCCAGAAACATTAGGAGCTGGGGATAAAGCCTTGCTTTGATGCAGGTTAAATGTTACTACCTGGCTTTGCTGGGGGTGTGGGTGGGGAGGAGAGGGCATTGAGAGCCAGTGAGCGTGCACCTGGCCAGGCTGGTGGCAGGGAGGCGACCGGCTGGCCAGTGCCCTGGGTTGGTTCTGGAGGGTGGTGGACAGAAAGCTGGAAGACCCAGGAGTCCAGATCAGGCCCCCGCACACATTGTGGCCACCGTGGGGCTTCTGCAGGCCTGGGAGGTCTGACCTTCCCACCCATGGTTCCTAAGGGGCTGGCGTCATTCTGAGGCCAGATGCATGGGTGTGCAGGCAGGGGCCAGAAAAGATCCCTCTCTACTCTGCCAGGGGGAGGAAGCCACACTGAATCCGGGACTGGAGGAGCTGCCAGACTTAAAAGGGAAATGGGTGGGGGTGGTCAAGAAGTGACCCGAAAATCTGGCCCTTTCTTTGCCTTTTGCTCCTTGCCCCCCAAACACAGGCCAGACCCTGGTGAATTTCCCCAGCTAGTCCTGGTGAGGGCAGAACACACTCTCTGAGCCTTTCAGGACTAAAGTGAAATATATTTGAGCTCCCCACAAAAGGAAAGACTTTCTTTCTTTTTTTTATTTTTTAAGATTATTTTATTGATTTTTGACAGAGAGAAACAGAGACAGAGACAGAGAGAAGGGGGAGGGCCCAGAGCAGTCTCCATAGTTGACATTAGTTTTCCATATAGTTTCACTCCACAGG
>PVKE010001891.1:0-90826 GCA_004027555.1 Craseonycteris thonglongyai
ATGCCAACATTTCTTCATGAATTTACATATTCAAGCATTACAGTGCTCAAACAAGTATTTAGGCATTGCTACATTCCTCTGTATATCCACTATCCATCCATCCATCCACCCAAAGTTGTCTATGCATGCATAAATTCATTCCCTCTGTACATGCAGGCACATGCTGCTGAAGTCATGAGTGTGTTCCTGCTGGCTTCTGTTTGACTTTTCAGTGTTTGAATGCATTCATTGATGCTTGCACTCACTCATGATTTCTTCCATACTTTTCCTGCATTCAAGTATTTCTATGTGAATTCTGGCATTCTTTCATGCATTTATGCTTTCAAACATTCTTGACTACATGATGCATTCCTGTGTGCATGTATCCATTTATACATTATTCACTTTTATTAGCTTTTAGTTACATACACAATATGCAAATGTTTTCTTCTTTTAAAAAACTAAAATGGGGGAAGCCGAGATGGCTCAATGGGTTAAGCGCTCACTTTGCAGTCCTGGGGACCGAGGATCGAATCCCGGCCCCGGCCTGTGCGGACCCATATGCTGAACTGGGGGTTCCCCCAGTTCAGTTCTCACTGGGGCGAGACCCCAGCCCAGTTCCTCCCCTGTGCAGCCTCATGCCCACCTGTGGAATGAAACTATGTGGAAAAACCACTGATGTACAACTATGGAGACTGTTCGGGGCCCTCCCTCTTCTCTCTGTCGGTGTATCTCTCTCTCTCTCTCTCTCTGTCAAAAACAATAAAAATAAATCTTTAAAAACAAAACTAAACTAAACTGAAACATTACAGTTAAAGCTAAAATATCCCTTGGCCCCCACTTTAATCCTCTCTCTACTTCCAAGCCTTTTATGTATCTGTGAATCTAATATTATTTTGCACATGTGTGTGAATAAGAAAGATTTAACATGAATAGTATTATATCATATGCACAACTGAGCAATTTTTTTCAGTAACCAAGTATCTTGGAGATCTTTATGTTGGTACATATGGATAGAGTTTATTCCTGTTAGGAATAATAAGCACACTGGCAGGATAATTAAAGAAACCTAAAAGTGTTTATATTGCTCACACTCCTTAGAATAAATCCCAAGGAAATAATTTAGTAGAAAAAGTTAAGTCTTGTCTCAGGCACACATTTGATAATAGAGCATTCTTCTGACTCGGGGGCAAACGACGTAAGTAGAAATATGCAAGTTCATTTGGAGAAATAAGCTTTTTCCTAACTTTGGGTTCAAGGACCTTATAGACCAGGGATGTTTTATAGAAGTGCAATGTCTTCCACTAAGAAGCAGGGACAGTCAGTTGGTACCGAAGGGACAGTTATTCAGTACCTGGAGTGACTGGTGGGCCCCGGTTCATTCTGCAGCCATGAGTAAAGCACCTTGACTAAGAAGATTCTAAAGTAGGGTCTGCAGTCAGGGGAAAACCCCGCAGGGATGCCCAGTTTCCCTGGGGATGATGAAGGCCCTGAATGTGGTACATATAGATGGGCAGCGAGGACCTTTCTAGACAGAGGTCCTCACGCGGGGAGAGGGAAGCTGGGGAGATGCTTAATGTCATGCTCTGGGAGAGACAGGAGGCTGTGTTGTTGGCTCCAGCAACAGAGTGGGCCAAACTGACTTCCAGACGACAACCTCGCACCAAAGCAGGGACTTGAGAGCGGGGAGACAGCCCTACGTGTGGTCTCAGTATGAGTGATTGGCAGCTATCTCCCTAGTGATTGGCAACCTGTGTCCCCCCAGGAAACAGCACAGCTCCTGGGCTTCCCTTGTCTTCCTGTCTGAGCCAAGTCGCCTCAGGGGACAGCAGTTTGCAGGCAGCTTAGGAGTTCGGCTTGTTGTAAAGTTTATTTTTATTTGGTGTTTTTTGTGGGTTTTATTTATTTATCCTGAAAATGTAAACCAGAATCTGTTTTTGTGATGTTCTTATTTGTTGATTATCATCACTTGCAAAGAATTGGGTGGGTAATAGGGGGTGTCTTGAAATATTCTGTAACAGGAGCCCTTTTCCTACTTGGGGAAAAGGTGGCAGGGACAGGTCTAATAAGAGAGTGCCATGTCGAAGTTCTGAGACCCGTCTGGGTCCTTAAATCCCAGGGTAATTGTGTTCCCCCTTTGGACCTGATTTTCTTCAGATAAAATCAGCCTTTGGGAGTAAGTCCTGTCTCACATCCCTTGGCATGAGCTTTAGAATTACCTTGACCTTGAGTTTGCCCTTTCCTGACATGGATGGAACTTTTCATTTGGGGGGAGTTTGTTTTTTTTTCCGCGTGGATAATGGGTTGGGGAAATTGGAAAATGGACAAAAATCCTAGGAAGCTCCAGGAACTCTACACTTGTTTGTGAGAAACGGGCTCCTTGGGGCCTTTGTCACTCATCTCAGCTGAGGGCGGGTTGGGGAGGGGAAAAGCCAGGCCTGAGTGAACTTGGCCATCCTTGGCCCATGTCCTGTCCCCACTCAGCACGTTTCTCCTCCCACACAGCACAAGCACGTGGCGGGCAGCGTGGACAAGCTGACGAGAGTGCTGGACTACCTGCTTCAGGAGGTGAGGCGCGGAGCCACCCCAGCTCCGTGGGACCATGCCCTGGGCTTCCTGTGCCTTCTGCAGCCTCCACAAAGCTGCCCTTCTGAGGGTTGGCAGGGCAGGCTCTGGTTCCTCTCAAATGGCCTCCATTGGGTTGAGGAAAACAGAATAGGGCCAGACCTCCCGAGGGACAGACCAAGACCCTAGGGAAAGGGTCTGCAGGGGTCAGTCTTTTCACCCTTATGATGAATACCCGGGTCAGGCATAGGGCTTGTCAGCCATAGAGCAAGTATTTCTGACAGAGATGTCTGAGGAGGAAGCAGTAATGGAGCACAGTTCTTCACTGGGGACGTGGTGACTCCACTCTCTCTCCTGAGGCCTGTCTCTGACTGAGTCTGGGACAGTGACAGCCTGGAGGGCCCTTGAGAACCTTCAGGGCATCCCTTTCTAGAGTGAGCCCAGGGAACGCTGCAGGCTCTGAGAGCCCATGTGCAGCCCGCTGGCTCACACCCAGCCCTTAGCTCCCTGGGGAGGTCGCCTTTCTGTTGGAGAAGGTCTAGAGTCCCATCATCACCCTGTGGACACTGGTGGGGAGGTGTCCCCATCATGAGGGGCAGTGAACGACCCATTTCTGGACAGCCAGCAGGGCTGGCAGCTTTGGAGCAACCCCAAGCAAATATCTCCCAGCGAGGCCTGTCATACTCCACCAGACCCCAAACTGGGCTCAAGCTGGGCTCCCAAGAAAGCCCCTGCACAGCGATGGTGACGTTGCCAATGTCCATCTTGTCCCTTGCCTTCTCTTAGGTCCCCAAAGCGTTTGTGAACCTGGTGGACATCTCTGAGGTGGTGGGGGTCTCTCCATGGCATCAGGGAACCCAGCTCAGGTAAAAAGGGTCTGGAACAGGGCCTGCACCGTCAAGGGGCTACCTCGTGCCAGGCACTGCGTGGGGGCACTTCACCTGCATTCGTCCTATAAGGGAAATCTGAAGAATGGAGGCCAGGAGAGGGGAAGCTCCGTGGGGCGAGGTCACGCAGCTAGTGAGTGGAGTCGGGCGGGGAGAGGGCCCCTCCACCAGGTGTTGTCTGGGGACTGAGGCAACTGTGCAGTCTGCCTGATGCCCTGCCACATGGCCTGTCCTCACCAGAATGATTTGAGAATTAAAACAAAAAACAAAAAAACAGAATTGGCAAAGCATCCACAAGCCAAGAAGTGATTCTGCCAGAAACCGGAAAGAACCAAATGTAGCCTAAATGTATTTTATCTTCACAGAACAAGATTCCCATATATTTCTGAAATTTGTCATAGAATTTAAACTCCTTGAACCCAAATCCTAAGAGTTCAGAAAAAAAGTTCACATGGAGAACGTCAGGGTAGGGACAGCGGGAGTTGGTGGCAATGGAAGGAGAGACAGGGCTGAGAGGAAAGGAGGGTGTTGAAGAGAAACAGGGAGGGAGGACTGGAGGTGGGTTTCTGGGGTGGAAGCGATGAGCGAGGCCAGGTATCAGGAGATGACACCAGAGGGAGCACCGCTCCACACCCTCCCCACCGAGGGAGGGACGGTGGTCAGATCCCCATGGAGCTTCCTGCCGTTCCCTTTATTCTCTTGGACACGGGCTTCTCCCTTCTGCCCCCTCTACGACTTCCCACCTCTCCTTCCCCACTCCCTGGGCAGCACCCGGGTCTCCCCAGCTGCCCTCTTCCAGGCAGGGGCCGCCTGACTGCCTCCCCCACCCACCCCCAGTCCCCAGCGCGGTATCCGTGTGCTCACTTCCTGCTCGTTGGACCTGCAGCTCAGCACCAGAGTCCTGCAGCTGCTCAGGGGACACCTCGAAGCTGTTCAAGGCTGTGACGCAGTGGTCCTATCAGGTGAGCCCACTGCGCAAGGCTGGGCTAGCAGGTGCGGAGGCGTGGAGAACGGGTGGAAGGGACCACGAGGGCGCACGTGTGCCCCAGCGGGACTTCTCTAACCGAATTCACAACCGAAGCGTTGCTCTCAGCACCCTCCCCAGCGATGACTCGGCATTCCTGTCTGTGAAGTGGGGACCGCAGTACTGGCCGATGGGGTGGGAAGCAGTGGAGGTTCTTTAGATCAAGGATAGTGGAGGACGTTGCAGTTTCCTGCAGACGTGGTTTTGCTTGTCCTCACCGCTTGCTCCGCTGTGTCTGTGACTGGGGGGCTGGTTTTGCCCAGGCTGGGCTCAGACCCTGTGCGACAGCCCCAGGCCATGTCAGGATGCCTGGAGATGTGCTCTCTTGTTTAGAGAAGAGACGCCACAGGAGCGAGGGAGGCTCAGTGGAGGCCCTCACCCCTGTCACCAAACTGCTCAAAGCACAGTCCTGTTGACATGTGTTTGCACGAGTTTTGTTGAGGAAGAAAGTTATGTATGAAGCTGCGTGACGTTGCTGTCACTCCCGAAACCACAGGTTTTGCATGGTGAGTGGCACAGGCCTTGAACAGAGCGTGGGGCCCCGGCTGCGAGCCGGGCTGCCGCGTCCTTGAGCTCCCAGAGAATGTCCTTCAGGTCTGTCTTGTATTAGCTGATGCTGGGGCCTCGAGGGGTGAGGCCAGAGGGAGCCTCCTCGTAGCACTCAGAACAGCACCTGGTGGCTGATTACAAACGAGGGGCTGCCGTGGACTCGCGGGTTGGAGGAGGGAGTGGGCTGTGTCTGGAGCATGCCCCTGGGTGCCCACCTTGTCTCCTTTCTTCAGGAAAGCTGGGAGCGTCTCCTGGCCTCCAGCCGGTACAATGAGCAGGAGTCCTTCACGGTGGTCTTCCAGCCCTTCTTCTACGAGACACTGTCCGTGAGTGCGGGTGGCCGTGAGGAGCCTGGCCCTCCCCCTCCCCCTCCCGGTTGTGCGATGTTAGGGTGCAAAGGCTGCAGGATGATCTTACACTTCCTTCCCGGGTTTCCCACAGGGCTGGAGAGTCCCACGAGGCAGGTTCTTAGGAGCAGAGCAGCCCAGGGGCACAGAGCACAGACTCGAGCCAGACGGCTCCTAGCTCTGAAGTGGGCCAGCTGGGTGACCGTGGGCAAGCTGTTGGAACTCGGTTCCTCGTCAGTGAAATCAGAGCCTTTATTTAGATCCCCTGCCTGTAGGGTGGTTGTCACATGAGGAAATGTGTGTGAGGCACTTAGAGCCCTGCTGGATGCTTGGGAAGCCCTCAGGACCTCTTAGCTAGTGCGACTCTCTAGGGTGGGATTTCCAGGGCACCAGGTCCCGCTCCTTCCTGGGCAGACTCTTCACCCACCCCTGGAAGGGAGGTGGTTCTCCTGGTCCCCACACCCCAGGCCACCAGGCAAATGCCCCCTGCCCCCTTGGAGCGCCCTGACCATGAGCAGGGTGGTGTCAGCGCGGCTCAGCAGGTCTCTGACGAGCTGAGGCTTCGGCACTGTGTGTCTGGGGCAGCCTCTCCCTACAGGCTCCAGGCCCCTCCCCCCAGAGTTAAATGATGGGGAGGAATATCAGTGCCCACCCCCTGGTCCTACTCAGACTAGTGGAGTCCCTTTCCTGTCACTCTTCTGTTATTTGGTTCAGTTCTGGAGAACCTCGTGTTAACGAGGAACCAACAGCCAGAGTGACCTGCGCCTGCAAACCCTCACCTCTGAACCCTGACCCCGGACAGCGTCCTATCAGTACCTGCCATCCTGTGGGAGAAAGACCTCGGGCGGATCGGGGCCACCCAGCTCTGCCAGGGACAGCTTCCAAGTGCACGGCAGGTCCTCCCCACCCATGGGGCACACGGGTGATCGTCTGGTTCTTTTTCAGGTGCAGCAGCCACTGCCGGGCCCCACCACAGTTGCCCTGAATCTCTGGAACATCATGGTGAGTGGCGGGGGGTGCCGGGGGGCTGCTGGGTCAGCCGGGGGCTTCGGCCGCAGAAGGCGGGGTGAGGCCGCCACTACTGCGCCCGCTCCGCCCCCTGCCCTGAGGGATGGGCTGCAGGATCTGGGCCACCAGGGAGCCTTCTGGCGCCTGGTGCCAGCTCTGTACCTGGGAGCGTCACCTTGTCCTGGGGCTGGGCTGCGGCCTGGATTCCAGAGGCCAGGAAGCCTCCCCGGAATCGGTGGGAGGCTGCTCATGGAGCGGGTTCCGGGGAGCGGCTCACACGGCACACCCAGGCCAGCTCTCCCTCACGTTACACTGACGTGCCCTGCTGGGGTCTCACAGGGAGGCGCCTGGCATGAGCACGGGCTTAAGGAAGACCTGGGTTCAAATTCTAACCCCAGCTCTCGAAAGTTGTGTGCATTTCGGGCCCCAACTCCCTTTCTGCAAAACCAAGATCACAACCCCTGACCCAACACACATGGTGTGTTTTGCTCCCTCCTGGCCCCCGGTGAGTACTGAACACGCGCTGGCGCTGCTTTGATGACTACGACAGACGTTCCCCACGCCTCGAAGGTTGCCCAGGGCTACCTGCACTTAGTCAGTGGGTGGACTCTGATGTCAAAACGTTGCGCCTTTGCAGGGCACCAGACAGAGACCTGATTTTGCCATTTACCAGTATTTTCTTTTCCCCATCCAAGCTGCCCTAGTTTTGGAGTTCCAATGACAGGAACTTGGTTTTCTTCTTCTTCGTATTAGAAAATTTCTTCTCCGTCAGCTGATGGGCTTTGCTGAGCACCATGAGAAGCTGCGTCTTAGTGTGCACCTGCCCGTAAGACGGGGGGACTGTGGGGGCCGGGACCTGCCCCCGACAGCCCCCAGCAGTGACATCCCACTGTCCCTTTAAGAGAGCAGTTGGTTTCTTTGAACAAGGAGGCTTGTTCGTGAGCCTGACCCTTGGGTGGGATGTTTCCCCCAGGAAACCATGTTTGGTTTCCTGTGCAGGGCAGAGGAGAGGAGCCTGACCCTTCCGCCGAGAGTTGGCTGCCCTCTGCCCTCTCCCTGGGGAATAGCTCAGCCAAACCTGTCTCCTCCTCCCCCTATGTACCCTTTCTCCCAAGCAACGAAAGGGCACCTACCACATACCCTGCCCTGTGCGGGGTTCGAGGAGGATACAGGAGACACATCGAATGGCCTGTGCCCTCACCGAGCCTGGTGTAGCTGGAAGGGGCAGGCGGCCCCGAGGAGCAGGAGTAAACCTGAACTCAGCCAGCAGTGATGGGCTGGACTGTGAGCCCAGAAGTGACAAGGGCGAGAGGAGGGCCCCCATGGTGGTGGGGTTTGAACTGGCTTTGTAGGCCGTGTCAGAGGTCAAGGTCGGCATTTTCAGTCAGGACGACCCTTGTGAGCAAAGGGTCTGGAGAAAGGAAGCCAAATGCATTAGCAAGAGGCAGCAGGAGGCCGGGCTGATGAGAGGCTGGGGAGGAGGAGGCCCTGAGAATTCAGGGGGCACCTGCAGCTCCAGAAAGAGAGAAGTTGGAGGGAGCAGGTAGGGCGGACGGGCTCTCTCCCTCTTTTTCTCTTCATCTTCTTCGCTGTTGAGCACCATCCTAGACGTGATAAGCGCCTTTACGGAGCCTGAGGATGTCTGTCTGGTCCAACAGACACACACAACGTCCTATAACCAGCTTGGGGGTGAAAACAAGAACAAGCAGGTGCACAGAGGGGAACAAAAGGTCTCACACTCAAGGCCAAAGGATTGCGACACAGTAGATGTCACAAGAGCTCTGAGGAGCAAGAACTGGTTTTCCTGGGTGGACAGTTCTCCCGCTCTCTCCAGCCCTGTCCAACCAATCAGCAGGCATTGCGCAGGAGGGTTCTTGTAGCCAGGCCAGAGAACAGGGATGGGTCCCCAGGCTCGTCTGTCCCCTGGCTTCCTCGCGGTGGCTGGCCCGATCGTGCCATGGCTCCAGGAGAGAGCTCCACAGCTGGAGCACATGGGCAGCTCCCGCAGGCATGGGTTAGTTCATGAGAAACTTGGGGTGCAACAGGTTATGGCGCAGGCCATTGCTGAGGAGCCAGCAAACCTGGATTCCGGTTCCAGCTGCGCTTTTGTTGGTTTCTTGCGGTGAGTCGCGTGGCCTTTCTGGGTCTCCATTTTGTCTACTTGCCAAAAGGGGATAATGACCCTCAGCCAGTGTCCAAGGGCCTTGGGAAAATACAGGAGCGGTTCACCCTTGGATTCATCTGTGTTATCCCAGGGACATGGGAAGGCCCGGCGTCTCTCTGCCTTCACCTCCTTCAGCCTCTGCTGTCTTGGGCTTAAGCAGAGAAGCAAAAGCAGATATGCCCAGCCCACATCTGCAGACACACCCAGCCCCAAATGAGGGCCACCCTCACATGTAGGAAGCAGAGAGAGACCAGAGGATTGCTGTGGCCACCTGAGTCCAGGGTCTCCACTCCTCTCTCCCACCATACCCCAGGCCTCAATGGTAGGGGTGGCTCTGCAGGGCCATGCCAGTGTCTGCCCCCCACGCAGCTGGCATAGAAGGCATAAGCTCCAAGGACCTGTGAAGATGAACTCCGCATGCTTGTGTGCAGGGGTGGTGAACTGCCCCACTTCTAGAACACACCAGGGACCTCCCAGCAGAATGAGCCCCCAGCCTGAATCTGGCACAAAGCTGAGGAAGGATTTGTGGTAGGAACAGAATTCATTCCCTAGGTCCTTTCTGCCTTCTCCTCACGGGTTTCCGATCATTTTTTCTACAACAGTAATTTGAGAGAGACCCACCTTTGGGGGAGCTTGATTCTCAGATCCTTGCAGCCATCACGGACTCGCTCCTTGTGACAAGCCCTGTGCAAGGTGCTGGAGCCACAGGGCAGGCTGAGAACACCCATCAGGTGCTCACAGTTGAGTGGGGATTCTCCTGGGACAGAATGTCTAAGGTCACCCTCCCACCCCTCCCATATTGCATGCAATTTCAGGGTGGCAGGACGCTGAGCACAGGAGAGACGAGCAATTAAAAGGCTGCAGTGTGGAATAAGAACACAAAGGCCAGCACCAGGTGTCCCTGGAGTGCATGTGCATTTGTGTATTTGGGGGGTGGCAGGAGGGGACATACGTGAGGGATCACTTGTAGAAGCACATCATTCTCCATCCCCTCTGAGGACAGAGGGTCAGGGTGGGTGGAAAGGGGATTAGTGTAAGCTGGAAGGATGTAGGTGACTAATAGAGAGATATTTAGGATCAGGTTCTTAAGGAAAGTGGATTTATTGGGAAAGCCTATGAATGTTCCTTCTTTGAGGTTCTTAAAAAATGTACTGCTGTGTCCATTCTAACAGAATCATTAAGCTGTGGCTCTTTCAATGTTTCTTTCCAGACTCTGTTATTGATTAAATTCTTGAAAGACTTGGGAGGGCAGAAGACAGGCTAGATTGACACTTGGCCACCAACCCGAGCCCACTGAACACGCCCTTGCAGAGCAGACCGGAACATTCAGGGTGGGACCGCCCAGTTCTAGGCGTGTCTACCATCAAAATAAAACTGAAAGGAGATGGGGGCCCCAGTTCCTGCCCAGGCCCTTGAGCTAAAGGGTTGCCACTCCTTTTCCAAAAGGTTAATTGCACCCTCTTATCTGATTTTGTCCATTTGGAGGAAGAGGCAGCCCTGAGAAGGGTAAAGTTCTTTCCTGCTTCCTGTGTAGTGGGCACAGATTCGGGGATAAGAGATTGCTGAAGAATCTAAAATCCTCGTGGAGGATGTCAAAGCCCGTAGCTGAGCCACCCAGAGTGCACCATCCTGTAATCTTCTGCTTCCTGTGTCCCCGTCAAGGTCCTTGGAAGAGAAAGTGAAGGACAAAGGTGTCCCAGGCGCCCAGCACCTGTGGGCCGTAGGGCTGACAGCAAATGTGAAGTCCCGCAATGGTACATGCAAAAGAAAACATGTGGTCTCTCGAAGCCACTGCATTTTTCTTTTTAAGTGTTTATACACATCTAACCATCCTTTAAAAATAACAAAAGGGACTTTTAAAATATCGACCCCACATTGAGTTCTTCAACTGCCTTCATTTTCCTCTTTCCTTCAATGCTTTCCCCTGAGTTCATCGTCAGCTGGTTTCCCCTGCGGGCACACAACACACTTGTCTATGCTGTTAGGTAGGCTGGTTAGCATTTCAGTAGCTGCCTATTGCAGAGCTGAGGCCACCATGTCCCATTCCTGAATCGCTAGACATTTTAGTCATTTGTGAGGGTGGAGGCCATTCCGTATCCCGGTTCTAGATGTCAGACTGGACCCAGGACCCATCCGTTGCTTCGCTTGTACTTGTGTAAGCAGTTTTCAGGTAACAGAGGGTTTCGTTCTTCTACTGGACATGAGTTTACACCCACAAAGGAAAGGGAAGCCCTGGGGAGAGGGCACATGCTTTACTTAAGAGCCATGTGTCCAACCTTCCTTCCTATCCTGTCCTCTCCAAGGGAAGCTGAATCAGTGAGCCAGCCAATAGCTGGGCAGCAAGGGGGAGCTGAGTAACTAGCCCCAGGGGCATCAGGAAGCTGCGTGGCTCCCTGAGAGGCACCTGGTTGGATCGAGGGTGCTGATGTCCTTGTCCCCGTTCAGCCTCTCTGGTCTCCAGTTTCTCCTGTAACATCGGGGGGCGGGGGACAAGGAATCATTGGTTCCTCGTGTGCAGCTGGACCCCACCCCAGATCTTCTGACTAAGTGGGTCTGGGATGGAGGCGGGACATTTGCATATCTCAGCTGTTCCCAGGTGATGCTGCCATGCAGGGTCAGACGCTGAGAAATGTTGGACCAACCAGCCTCGGTGGTAGCCTGGAGCGCTGCCACCTGTGCCTACCTGCTCTGTTCTGAGGGGCACCTTCTTTTCTAGATGCAGCCCGCAGGAGAGAAAAATGAGCCATTCAGTGCAGAAGAAAGGCCGGTGAACTGTCCCTCTCAGGTGGGCACGGGCTGCGGAGGAGGGGACATCTTTTGCTGAATCTGAGAAAGAGATGGGGTCACCAAGTGGGCTTTGCTGTGAAGTGCAATCCTCCCCGGCTGGACATTAGTCCCTTTAGACTCTTGGTTCTGTTCTTTTGGGGGCACAGATTTCCATACTTGGCACACTTCAGTTTTACACTTTGGGGCCACAAGAGCCATTTTAGCAAAACTGAGGCCCCCTCCACACCTGTGGAGGGCTAGGGACAAACCCTGACACCTCACCTGACCCCAAATATAAAAATGGGTTTCTTAAATGTGTGCCTAATATACCATAGGCATAGAATTACTGTTGCTGAATAAATGAATGAGAAAAATAACATAAATGAGAATTCCTCTTATGCTTTAGTGTTAGGGTTTTGGCTTTTTGGAAGAATGGTAAGTTTTTTTATTATTAGGGTATAAGGACTATATAATTCACCCTGTTTCCCTCTTTGCTCTGGCTGCCAGGAAGCTTATAATTCAGTTCTCTTTTCATGGAAATATATGTATTTTGCCTGGGAGCATGGACCTCCTGGTAGAGAGCGAGAGCTGGCTATTGCAAATGGGAGTTTTCAGGCATTAATGGGTTCTTTCAGGGAACTCATAGGCAGTACAGAGAAGAGAAGCCAGAGAACGATTTTCGTTTAAATGGTGATATGAATGTTCCAGACTAGCCAAAGGTGTTGCTGAATGATAAAACCTGATGATTAAAGGGTATACAGATTTCTGGATCATGGTTACAACACATTACTTTTCTCTGCAGGAGAATCCGTACCTGTTCACGTATAGAAACAGCAACTACCTGCCCAGGTTGCCAAAACCCCATGAGAAGCTTGAGGTATGGAGTGGTTTTATGGGATTGACAAACATGCAAGGGAATCGGGTGCGGTCCCTGGTTCAGATTCGGGGCTTTCCACAGGGTTCCTGATGCCCTGCACCCCCTGAGCAGGGTGGGGAGGGTGAAGGAGCAGGGGTGTGGCTGTCTCCTGATGCCTGAAGCAAGTGTGCCCCCAGCTCTGCCTTCACAGCGGCCTGGCTCCAACAGCCTGCAGCTTTGTGTGGGTGTTGTGTGCTCGGCCTCACCTGCCCGCTGTCCGTTTTGGCAGAAGGGAAGACCCTGCAGGCCCTTCCTAAATGTCGGATAAGTCCTTTTAAACTCATCTGAGGCCTTCATGTGGTGAAAATGGCAAGGAGAGGCAGAGAAATGTGGTGAGAACACCAAGGAGAGGCAGAGAAATGTGGTGAGAACACCAAGGAGAGGCAGAGAAATGTGACATCTGAAATCAGACAGCATGAAGGCCACCGGCACCTCAGGGGCCACCTCACACTTACTCATGCCTTGCTTGTTGCTTATCTTCCGACTCTTCCTGATACTTCCTGTCAAGATTAGATAGGACACCCTGAACTCCTCTGAGGATCCGGGAAACACTTGCAGGCTGATACTCTCTTTCGCAGAGGGCTGGGAACTGATACGGGCTGTGACAGTTTGGTCCTAGCACTGACTCGGCCTCCCGAGTGCAGAAAAGAGGGTGAGAATTGCTCCGGGTGAGGGCCTGGGCCTCCACCCCAAAGTCTGGGAGGTACAATGTGAAATATTTGACTTAGCAGCGTGTCCCACACTTTCTAACTACTATCACAGCAGTGAGAATACAGCTGAGAGGCAGCAGAAGTGAGAGAACTGTCTCTGGGTTCAAATCCAGGCCCTTCCGTTTACTAGCTCTGTGTCAATGGACAAAATATACTTAATTCTTTGTGCCTTGTTCTTTTAATCTGGGAGGTGGTGATAATTGTAGTCCTTCCCTCGTGGAGTTGTGATTTAAATTGTAATAAATAGGTGTAAAGCATGGATAATAGTATCTGGCATGCCATGAGTTGTGTATAAGTGTTGCTATTATTATCATTATCAATGATATTATTACCATTATCAGTGGGAGTGATTCATCCATTCCTTCAGGATACAATTATTGATTACCTGCTGTGTATCAATCACTAGGACACAAGCTCAGTGAGGGCAGGGACTCAGAGCAGGCATTTCATCACTATGAGTTGAACCACTAAATGGGTGGGTAGGTGGGTGGAAGGATGGATACCAGGCATCAGAGATAAAAACATTAATAAAATACTTGCTTGGCTTAAGGAACTTGATCTAGTGGAGTCAACCAGTGGTGGTAGCACAATGGAATAAGTGGGGTACTTAGTTTCCATGGAGCTTTCTGAGAACACAGTTTGAGCAACTAACTCAGACGGAGTTGAAGAAGCCTTCCCCAAGAGGGCCCATGACCTCAGCCTTGAAGGGTGACTAATGCTGAGACCGGTGGATGGGAGTGTGGGGAATGGAAGGAGGAAAGGGAGAGCAGAAGCAGGTGTTTGGACAAGACATGGAGGCATGGAGAGTGCCCAGAACTGGGTCAACTCTGATGGCTGAGAATGTCTGGGGCCTCTTGGCTCTGCTAAGGAGGATGAATTTTATGCTGCTGTTAATAATACAGAATAAAAGTGTAATTACTATTCAATGAAGAAATGTTTATTGAGCATCTACTGTGCAGTGTTCTAGGCTCTGTGGATACAGCAATACCCCAAACAGACAAAAACCCCCTGCTTTCCCTGAGAATTTGGGCAGGGGAAGTAGTGTAGTTATATGATGTTGAGAAAGAGACTCTTCTGAATGGATCCAGAGGCTGGGGCGGAGGCCCACGGGACTGAAGGCGGCGATACTGTGAACACGGCCACATTCCAATAAGAAAAGCAACAGAGGCCGGGACTTAGGCCGAGAAGAAGGGACAAGGGAAGAAGAGAAGGGACAGGTTTGGGAGCATTTGGAAAGGATGTCACAGACACCCGGGTATGAGTTTTGAAGGAGAGGGAGAAATCTTAAAAGACGCTTAGGTTTCTATATTAAGTGATATTTTCTGAAGTAGAGACCCCACTTCTCACCCAATTTCCCATGTTCCCTTTTTGCTTACTTCTCTGTGTCTCATTTCAGGTGACAGAAGAAACAATAATCAGGTGCCCTGACAAGGACCCCTCGGACACGATTCCTACCTCAGGTACATGGCTTGAGTCAAGGATTTTTTTTTTTTTTTAACTCATTTGAGGTCTAAAGTCAAACTGAGAGCAACCGTACTTACAAGCACTTTCCACCTGGAGATACACCTGAGGTTTCTCAAGGACAGTAGAAGTAGCTCAGTACATACAGGCACACCTCGTTTTATGGCACTTCACAGATGTTGCATTTTTTTTTACAAATTGAAGGCAAGACCCTCCACCCGCAAAGGGATTATGACTCGCTTTATTGCGATAATCGCTTTATTGGTGTGGTCTGGAACCGAACCTGCAGTATCTTCAAGGTAGGCTTGCATATCTGTAAGTTCATGCCTGTATTTGATTATTCTTTAACTAAAATATGATATGAGATATGATATGATGACATTATCAGAAAGCGTGTACTAAGCGTTCACTGTGTGCCAGGCCACATTCAGCAGAGAGCCCGGGACGAGTGGAGTGAGCTCATGTCATTGCCCCTGCCTTTCAGCCTTGAGGAGGTGAATTTGTTCTCCCCAAAGCAAAACTACCTTGGAGCAGGAAGCAAAAAGAACCAGCGCACACTCCCTGTCAGAGCCATACACAGATGCGCTCAAACGCCACACAGAACAGGAAGACACACTGAGTTGTTAATGTGCCATTTTTACTGCTGTTCAGTATGTCCAAAATGACTGTTGTTGGGCCCTGAAAGGGGGGGTCATGGAATGTTCTAGGCAGGGACCTTCCCAAAGAGGGATTGCCTAAGGGCTGAGCCTTTTCCTCCAGGCCAGCCAGTCTGGGAGAGACGGCTGTGTGCACGTGACTGTGGGAGCTCACAGGAGGGCTGAATGGTGACCCACGTGACTCAAAACATCAGCCCAGGAGCAGCTGCAGCAGTGAGAGAGGGTCCTGGAGGGTGACTTCTTTATTGCTTTGTTCACTTGTTCATTCATATAGCAGAAGCTTGTTGCGTGCCTCTTAGGTGCCCGGCAGGATAGACATGAAGTTCGGAGATGTTGCAGCAACAAGAGGGAATCTTTCAGGATTGTAAACCTTTGTAGTCAGTAGCCTCCTTTTGCTGAGTGTTAGTAGAACAAATGAGGGTCCTGGCTGTGAGCCCGCCTCTCACACATCTCAGCTCCACACACTGAAATTAAGCCAAGTGACTGGTGAGCCAGTCAAAAATCTCACCAAAACTCTGGTGTATAGCTGGCTCTTGTTCTATGTTACAGAATAAAGGCATAGGTGATCAAGCTCTTACACACACACAAACACTCTCTCTCTCTCACTTTTAGTCTTCTAACTTTTCCACCACACTTGGTGACAACTCACTCCTACTGGTCCATTTACGATAAGGATTTTAGCCACAGAAACAAATTAGTAGCTTCATACCTAGGCCCTCCTCTCACAAACACTCAAAGATGTACTCATATATGCATGTACTTACGTATGTATATGTAGGGGTGGCGGGGAGAGGGAGAACGGGGATGTTATAATAGCCACAATCTTTGCAGTGAAATAATATCCATACCCTTCTTAATCTTATCCTTCTGAAAGGATGGCCTATAAAGCATTTCACAATCTGCTAGATTATGTTCCTGTCATGACCATGATAATTAATCCAAGAGAGCATATCTCAACATCAAAAAGCCAAATAAAACATGAACCTCTTCTTTATTCCCTGACCCTGAAGATTGTTGTTTATTGGCATTTGAAGGTATAAGTGCAAGAAATCTCAAGACCTTGAGATCTGAGTTGCTCTGGTGATGGGAACTATTTGAATAAGCAGATGGGTAGGTTTAGGGCTGCTTGATCTAATTGAGTGAGCACAGGACCAAAACCCTCTCTCCAGCTGGGTGACACTTGGGGAATCTATGCTGGGCCTGCGTTTCTGAGTCCTGCCTAAAAAGTCATATAGACAAATGACTGCAGCTCACTGGACAATAATGAGAAACATACTTCACTGCTGCATATTATCTAGGACTGGACATTTTAACCATACGTGTGACTGCTGGGGTTAAGCAAAAGGACACAGCACAGGGCCATACTGTTATTTTCCCTTGGTAATCGTCATATATCTGGTGAGGTCATTCACTTTTCTGGAGATCACGTTTGCAATTTCTAATCGAGATGAAGGCATCTCATACGTACTTATAAGAGCAGGTTGTCTTATCTTTATATCCTCAATGACTCAGCACCTGGTCAGAGCCTATAAATGCCTGCTACGCTCCTCTAAATTATCAAGTATTTCTAATTCAGCCAGTCAACAGTTCAAGTTGAAAGAGATCTTTAAAACCAACTAGAACAAAGTCTCTTCTGTTAAAATGATTTTACTTATAAGTGTTTCGCCTTCACAGTTGTTTTCAAAAACCTTCCTTGTTAGCCTCCTTTTCTAGTGTCTCTCTCAAACCTACGCACAGATACACCTAGCTAACCAACAGCGATGCGTCAGATAGGAGTCTGTCAGCCCGCATCAGTGGCTCAGGGCCCCTCCCTTTCAGTCCATCAAAGCCTGTGTGTGATAGACCTCTTCCACTGATCTGTGGGGCTTTGTATTGTTGACACCCTTGTAGGAACTTTCATGGCAACACAGGGCCTGGAGGTATTTCCCTGACTGCAGTGCTTAGCCTGTTATAATCTATTATAATCAGCTGTAGCTGCCCCTTTTCTTAAGAATGCTTTGTTTCCCACATTTCCTCTTTCCCTTCTTCCCCTGTCCCCCACCAAGGGCCCTATGCTTTCTGCCTATAGTAAAAGTGTGAGATAGAGTTCAGGTAAGTAAGTGTTTGTTTGTTTTATGATTGATTGGCATATGGTAGCCAGTGAATACAAGCTTCTATTTTTTCCTCATAGTCAGTTCATGCATTCAGTTTGCTAGGCACTGTCTCCTATGGGCTTTATAACTTCATAAACTCTTGTATCATTTTATAAAGATATTACTCCATGGCCCTGTCCCTAATATATAGTTGGGATAACTAAAGAAAATTATGCTGGGCCTGGTAACTGACTTAAGGTTTTTCCAGTGAGAAAAGGAGTAGCATTTTGCAAACGGAAGAGTGGTATTAATAATAATGAGCCAGAGGGGACATGGCTCCTTGGTTATCTGGGGAAGTTGGCTGTCTTAAAGTCAAGCTGCTAATTTCATGCAGAGAGAAAAATAGTATTTGAAAAATAGGGATCCACAAAGCTAATTATATGCCACTATCACCAACAGTATAAATCAGAACAGTTCATTCATTAAAGCCATTGATTTCTTTCTAAGTGCCTAATGTCATTTATTTTACCCATTTGGCTAAAATGATCTGTTCAAAAACTAGTATGAAAAATGCCCCAGGTTACAGTATTAGGTGATCACTAAGGGGTTTCACTTCATTGTGAAACAGAATGTAATAGCCAGTGTAGATCCTGTTCACAGGTCTTGCAACTGAATCAATTCAGTGACAAGGAAGAAAGGACACCCCACAGGGAATAAGCACCTGCTTGTCCCTAGGCAGGAGGGACCAGCCGACTAAGCAAGTTCAAACTCACCCAAAGATGTTTGGATGAGTAAGTGTTTCCTTTGCCTGTAGTTTCCATCATGTAAAGTTTCCCTGACATCGAGGCCCTTACTTAGCCTTTCATTCATTTAACACATTTCTTGAGCTCTTACTATGTGCAAGGTACGTATGTCCTCATATAAGCTCACATTGAAGCATTTCAAAGGCAGAAACAAGGTTCCAACCTTGAGCAAGGAGTCTACTGCCGTTGCGAAAGCCTTTATGTAAGTCCCTAGAATCAGAGAGCTATGGGTTGAGCAGCCCATAAGCAAGTTGGTTTCTTAGATCATGGCCACAGGTGGTTTAAGTTGTTGGGTTACACAAGACAGAATTCCAAAGTGCCAAGTCTTTCTCCTGGGTGTAACTCATGTACAGAGGGTAGTTCCCCACTTCTGTTGTCTAGTCTACCACTTCCTTGCTGTTCCTGATATTTCATCATGATTTGGATGGCCTTCTGATTAGAAGTGCCCTCTGTAGAAATCTTGATGAGTTAATGATGTGTTTATCAATCTCTTTCAAGGTGGTGGACAGTTTGCACCAGATAATGCTTAGCTAATCCACCCACAGAATTTTAATCTTATCTCTAAATAGTTCTCTCCCCAAGGAGAGCAATTGCTAAAGTGGTTTGCTATAATTCCAGGCTGTCATACATGATGATATTAACAAAGCTCAAATCAAGGTCTACAGATAAAACCAATGATATGTGTAGGGCTCTATCTTAATAAAATTCCAGATAAGTCAAATTCCTCTCATCCTAGTCTTGGTTCATTTGGTTTATTATCTATTGTAGAAAATCCTTTAGACAGGCCAACAGGTCAACCCCCCCCCACACACACACACACACAAACACACACACAAATCTATCTACTGACACATATATACATGCACATAGGTGTAGATACACATGTGCGCATGTATGTGTTTTCTGTCTGCTATAAGTTTTGAAGACAGGAATGGCCAGTTTCAGCTGCCTTTGTATCAGATTGTAATGTTCTTTTGATGCAAATCTATTCATCTCTTCCACCTTTTGCCAGGCCCAAAGATTTCCCCTACCCTTTACAAACCTAGATAGTTTTCACAGATTTCACTGTATTACACATTATGGCAACAAGAATATGGTGATTGGCTGTCATCACCAGGAGCTAAAATAAACCCTCTAGAGTTGAGAGAAGGAGGTCTTATTTTCTATTTTGTTGCTCCCCCTTGATTTTTTGCTTTTTTCAAAACCCATAGCCTGATTTCTTTGAGAGAAGGTCATTTTTAAGTTCTCAGGATCAGCCCCATGAATGTGTGCTAATGTGTGCAGCTGGCTTTGTGATTTGATTTTGTTCTTCTAACCACATATCCTTAGGCTCACGACAGACCTAGTAAATCAGAAACTCTGAGGGTTGGACCAATCATCTGTGTTTTAACAAACTCTCCAGATGATTCTGATGCATGCTCAAATCTGAGGACTATGAATCTATATATTTTGCATATACACATTTACAATTATGTGTATGTTAGTTTGCACACTGTCATAGGAAAAGGCAGGGACTTTCACTTTTCCAATGAGAGCAAATCCTCAGTGGGAGTGACATTTCCCCATCTGCGGACAGCATGAAAGTCAGGCAGACAAGATATCTCTGTGGAAGGAGGCAACACCTGGAGAAGTCCTTTGAACATTGTTTCCACTGAGTGGTAACGCAGCTTCCTCTGCAGGTATAATTATACAACCCTGATTTGGATGTTGAGAAGTGAAGTGGGCTATATGTAGTCTAGTTGTGTTGCAAGCATCTTGTTCTCTGTGTTTCACTGCAGGAGTATAGAGTGACTTGGTAAAGAAGAGCTGGTAGAAAGCCTCCGAGCTCATAAGTTTCAGTTTATCTTAAGAAAACCCACCGAAATGATGGGTTTCTTTCCCCTGGGAGTAGGCCACTCTCTGGTACAAATAACATATTAGACTTCCCCCAAGTATTTGACAATTTAGTTGAGCATTGAACCACTAGAGGCAATGGAAGGCTCATCTAAGAGGAGAGCTGGAGCTATGGCAGGCAGGGTGACTATGGGAGTAAGGTACTCTAGTGGAGTGGAAGAGTGGGAGGTGAGCTTGTGATTTGAGGAGACAGAGCTACATATGGCATAAGGAATCTTAGCTGTGATCCCCAAAATGTACTTGGATTCTCACTCACATGTGTATAAGGTAAAGGGGTAGATAGATACAGTACAGGTGCACCTATCAAGTTATTATATATATGTATATATAGTTATGTGTGTGTATATATGTGTATACAAGGTTGGTCATGTAACCATTCTCATTATATTGACCATGGCTGGATTTTTTCTGGACAGCCCTCGTATATGCATACAAGTATATGTAGATTGTGTGTGTGGAGAGAGAGAGAAAGAGAGAGAGAGAGAGAGAGAGAGAGAAAGCGAGCAAGCGAGCGAAAGCACACCACATTTCTGTTAGCCAGGCATAAAAGGCTTGTGGCCCTAAGCTACCTTTCAAAATTATTTTTGTTAGTTTCCTACTCCCTTCATTTAAACTGAAATGTATGGCTCTCGGTTCTTCATAGACGTCACACGCTTTGCCAAAGCGCCTCCATCCTTTATGCCTTCCTCTCCACCACCTACCTCACTTCCCTCACTCTTAACTCATAATGTCCTGAGGCTTATTTCAAACACTACCTTTTTCAGAAAGCCTGCTTTGAGCCACCCCACCATACCCCTAGAGGTGGATCATACCCCCGCTCCAGAACTTCATTTTACTTTATACATCTGAGTGTTTATCAGCCTATAAATTATTATAATTATGGGTTCCCTCTTAGCCTGTGAGTTTCTTTTTTTTTTCCCCCCCCGTCCCCGCCCCTGTGAGTTTCTTGAGGGCACTCAACATTTCTGATTACTGCATAATACCCAGTGTACCCCATGACTCCTTTTCTTTTTAAGATTTACTTTTATTGTTTTTGACAGAGACAGAGACAGAGAGAAGGGGGAGGGTCCGGAGCAGTCTCCATAGTTTCACATCACTGGTTTTCTACATGGTTTCATTCCACAGGTGGGCGGGGAGCTGTGCAGGGCAGAAACAGGGCCAGGGGCCTTCCGCATGGAGCTCACCCCGGTGAGAACCAAACTGGAGACATACCCCAGTTCAGCATATGGGTCCACAAGGACCAGGGCCAGGATTTGATCCTTGAACCCTGGGGCTGCAAGATGTGTGCTCAACCTGCTGAGCCATCCCAGCCTCCCCAAACCCCATGACTTCTTGGTGTGGAATGTCGTATGAGTAAATAGCTGCTTAGCGACATCACATATGACTTTTGCTTAAACTCAAAAGCTAAAGTCGGGCTGTGGAAAACAGTTTGGTGGTTCCTCAAAAACTTAAAGGGTTTTCATATGAACCAGCAATTTCATTCCTAGGTGTATACCTAAAATAATGGAAAACAGGCATTCATATAAATACTTGTACATGAACGTTCATAGCAGCATTATTCACAATAGCCCCAAAGGTGGAAACAACCCAAATATCCACGTGATAAATGGATAACAAAATGTGGTATATCCATGCAATAGAATATTATTCAGCCATAAAAAGAAATGAAGTACTGACACATGCTGTAACGATGAGCCTTGAAAACATGCAAAGTAGAAGAAGCCAGACACAAAAGGCCACATATTTTATGATCCCATTTATATGAAATATCCAGAATAAGCAAATCCATAGACAGAAAACAGATTCATGATTGTCATGGGCTGGGACTCAAGGGGAGAAATGGGGAGGGACAGCTTAATGGGTACAGGTCTCCTTTGAGGGCAATGAAAATGTTTTGGCACTAGATAGTGGTGATGATTGTACAGTAGTATAAATGCAGTACTAAAAAGCCACTGAATTGTTGACTTTAAAATGGTTAATTTTATGTTACGTGAATTTCACCTTGATTTTTTTTTTAAGTGGTATGAAAACATCTCCCTTCTCACTTTAGAGAAACTGGTTTTTTTCCTAGCATATGATACTTTATTCCAAATATGACCAGATCCTAGAATAGATTATTAAGTGTAGGTTGCCTGTCCCAAATCGTATCGCCTGGGCTACTGCATGCTCACCGTGTGGCCTCAGGTTTCGCTAAAAACCAGCAGACACCCCTCTGAAAGCTGGTCCCGCTTCCGGCCCGCACCGGCCTCCGGGGGCCCACGGGGACCCGCGGGGACACTGGCTTCAGGATCCACGGCTGCTGTTGCTGAGCCTTAGGACCAGAACGGGCTCTGAATCTCTCTGTCCAAGCTGAACCGCTGTTAACAATGGGCTTTCTCTTGGTTTTCCTGGGAGATCTTCATTTGCTTTCAGAGGAGATGGGAACCCCGACCTTCCATTCATTGCCACTCGATTCTCAGTTCACAGGCTGAAGCCGGCAGACATCAAGGTGATCGCAGCCTTGGGCGACTCACTCACGGTGAGTTCCCCTGACTGTGGAAGGAAGGGGCAGGAGAGGAGCTGACCTTGATTCCTGCGGCAACCTGGAGAGAGAGAACCTCACCCCCAGCTCTTGTGTGTTGCCTTCTCGGGTCCTGACCCGTGGTCCCTCTGCACCCCCGGAATCAGCATTTCTTGTCCATCATGCAGTAGCCTCCACTGCAACCTCATCATTCCTCTCCCAATGCTGGAATGAAGGGGGAGAGCAGGAAGTGGGGGGCAGGGGACCCCCAAGGGACCCAGAAGTGACCCAGCCCAAATCATACAGCCTGTCAGTGGAGGGGCGGAAATAAACTGTCTCGACCCACAGTGCATTGCTCCTGCAAAGACTTGGTACTTTGTCCATGTAGGAAAGCTAAGGAGCGGGTGTGAGCGGGTAGAGACAGGAACACATGCTCATGGGGGTGGGGTGTGAGAACATGGGTCAGTGGAAGAGACTGAGCCAGTAAACACGATTCCCAGCCCAGCCCTGCAGTCATTCCACGGTGCCGCCCCAGCCGCTGCGGAGAGCTAGCCATGAAAAGCCCATCAGGCCCTGAGAGAACCGGGGTGGGGTGACTAGAGGGTCCCGGACAGAAGCTTCCGTTCAATCGCAGTACAATCACGGCTCATGACAGACGAGTCCAACTGCTATTCTCTGGGTCAGAAGTTGGGGCCTCCAGCTGAATCTTCCCCAAAGACAAGCTAGCACCTTCCACTGTCTGTCGCCTGTTCACATTGGTATTTTCTCACTTAATATCCTCAACAAAGTCCAGTGAAGTGTGACTCCCCTTAAACTTAACCAGTGAAGATGATGAAGCTGGTTGAGGCAAAGTCAGCGCCCACAGCCACCCAGCTTGTAAGTGCTGGCCCAGGACCAGAACACGGGGGTCCTGGCTGAGTCCAGAATTCTGTCCCTGTACTGTAGCTGTCTCCTCCACAGCCCCTCACCCCCAAGGCCATGCTGCTCATAGGCTTCTGGGAAGGACAGACAGACGGGTTCTTAGCACGGTTTCCCCCAGCCAGGGCCTACTGGCCCGACATCACCACCCCTCCTAATTCCCAGCCCCTTGGTTCCGTGAGGATGCTCCGGGAATAAGGAGTCACCAACCACGAGCACAGCTGCTGGGACTTCCTTGAGTGTGACATACCTGGCAGATGGCACAGGAATTGGGCACCGGAGCAGGGATCATACCAAGGTGGGGGCCTCTCTTCGAGGCCCCCTCCTCCCCAGGCTGCCTGGGGGTCCAGCCTCCAGCGTGCCCTTTGGAATGGCCCTGCTCAGAAATAGACGCATGGTCCACATGGGAGCTGGCATCACTGTGGAAGGGCTGCAGGCCAGGGCCGGGCCCCTGCACAGTGGGCCCAGGTTGTGGTTTTTCAGAGACCCTGCTCTGTCTTCAGCTAAGGGGTAGGTACCCGGTTGGCATTTCATTCGATTCGTTTTTAAAATTGTAAGACTTCACAGTTTTTTTTTTAATGAAGAAAATGGGACCCCAAACTGTGTTCCTTTGGGAAACGGACACGGTGTCTCATTTCCAGAGCGCGTTCGCCGGCCTAGTGTGTCCCTAGAGCTTGGCCTGCAGTGTTTCTTAGGGTGAGGCCGAGCTGTGGGTGGTCCGGGCTTCCGCAGGCGGGCTGCTCACTCACCCCTGAGAAGGCAGGATGTGCATCAAGGCGGGGTGCTGTGTGGACTCGTTCTGGAGGGTACCCAGGCCTTCCTGGCCGACCAGCAGGAAGTTCATCCCCTTGCTGTTCCCTTTCAGGCAGCGAATGGGGCCGGCTCTAAGCCTGGGGACGTCTTGGATGTCTTCACTCAGTATCGGGGACTGTCCTGGAGGTGAGTTGAGGGAGCGGCAAGGCCCTGAAGACGGCTTGCAGGGCGGCAGGGAGGACCGCTGGGCGTTGTAGAGAACTGTTCCTCTAGCAGGGGGCGGAGCCAGCCCCTGCTCTTCAGGAGAAACTTCCAGGTTTATTTCAAAGAAGGTATTTGTCAGCTTTCCCAAATCACTGCATTCCCCCAAACAGCAGCCGGGACCTGAGCAAGAGGAGTTTGGGAGGGAAACAACATAAATGTCTAGGTTGGAAAAGTTTCTCAAGCTTCCATTTCTCCCTCTGGGAAGGAATCTCAGAGGAGGCAGTGGCCTTTGGAACCGAAGTTGCATCTGAACCCTGGCTGTCCAGCTCTCTCCCACCTCCAGCAGCAGACTTAACCTCTCCGAGCTTATCTCCTCACCTCTGACACAGAGATAATATTGCCTGAGCGCTGTCATGAGGATTAGAGAGACTTTGAGCACCCAACACAGTGCCTGACCCAAAGTAGGCGTAAATGCTAGCTGGCGTCATTGTTAAAGAACCTTCGTGTTACAGATGACGAAGCAAAGCTCGAAGAGGGCAGGTGACCTGTCCAAGGTCACACAGCCAGGTGGCATACAAGCAAGAAGTCAAGGGCTTGGTTCCTGACGCCTAACCTGATGCACTCCCCCATTGTGCATTGCTTCCTGCGGGCTTGTTCTGCCCTGGCCGAAATCAAACCCAGGCTGCCACACACCGCAGTGGACCTGCCCTTGACCTCTGTGGCTTTGAGCACCTGGCTCACCAAGCCTGAGAGGGCAGGTTGGGTGTTTCCTCCGCTCGGAATCTGGCTTCTCTGACATCCACCGAAGCCTGAGTGTTGAGTCCCTGGCATCTGCCCTCACGATGCTGCACAGAGTTAAACCCCGGACACGTTCAGAACCTTTGAAATGTTCCCAGACATGGTTGGCAGAGAATAAAGGAATATGGAAAAGCAGGGAATCCAGTAAACTCTGGAATGTTGCATGTTTTCCTGCCTAGAAATGCATCCAACTTAGATTCCTGTGGAATTTTAGACGTGACTTGGAGGATGGGTTGCTCTTTAGAAGAGGCCCTTTAAAAATGGGTTTTCCCCAGCCAAACAGTAAGAGGGCAAAGAGGGCACGCCTTTTTGCTGTTTTCGGTAATAATAGCGATATAGCTGCAATGGCTGCTGGGACAAGGCTGGCCTCCCGTGCAAAGAGGGGTCACTGCCCCAATGTCAGTGCTCAGAGTTAAAAATCAAGAGTCAGCCATGACCATTTAAATCGGTTTCTCATTTGAATGTTCTGCTTTGTGGAGAGATGGGAGAGGAATTGCTGTAATCTCATTTTTCAGGTCTGTTCTCTCTCCCTTTCTCTCTCTCCTTCTCTCTTTCCCTTTCTCCCTCCATATCTTCCTGCCTCCCTTCCTTTCTTCTGAAATAGGGCAGGCTCCAAGCCCCCAAGGTGTTTTTCAGGAGAGGGTCTGGCTTTCCAGTGTCTGAGGTGTTTTGGCTTTGCTGGCATTTTCCACCTTCATTTAATCTTTTATTCTCTCAATACAGCATTGGCGGAGATCGCAACCTCAGCAGCGTCCTCACCCTGGCCAGTGAGTACTCGCTCCCTCGGGGGTTTGAGGGCTCTGGGCCACCTTGAACGTTTCTGCAGCCCCCTCTGGCGGCGGCCGCTGGCTTTGCAGGAAACTGGGTGGCAGAACACAGCCGCCTTCGGCAGGGGGCGCTGCTTCCCCGAGGCAGTGTATCTACTCTGCTTCTTGCGAGTGACTTAAGCCTGGGAGACGTTTTGTTTTGTTTTTAGAGAAATTGTATTTGTTCAAAGAAGGGAGAGAGGAAAAGAGGAAAAGACATGTCACGCCACATTTTAGTGCAAATTATTATTAGAAGTGATGCAAAAGCAAGAAGGAAAGAAGACCCATGTCTGCTTGGCCTGTCCTGAGCAGGGCACCTTTGGGAGAGGCATTGATGTGGGCTTGGGCTGCATGGGATGCAGCTGCTTGTAAAGACGTTGAATTCTTGGCTATAGGGAACGCTGTTATTTCAGCAGTAAGAAATGGAGTTGTTCAGGCTGTGCAAACACAGATATATTTGGGGCCTGAAGTTTTCCTTAAATTATCTCACCAGCAACCTGCTTGGAAACATTTTTTAAAGACTGACATTTTTCTCTGAAAGAACTTGTCTTATTCATCTTTTGTTCTCCGTAGTACATATAGATCACAGTGCTTGTTCTTAAAGTATACATGTAATAAATGTTTAAATTGAATTATTTCCCCCTAACATCTTCTGGCAAATAATTTTGCCTGAGAGGAATTTCATTGGCCTCATTCTCATTTACTTTTCTTGTACTTAGTCCTTAGTAATATACTATCTTTAGAAGCTAAGAAATTATTTGAGCTTTCAGTCCGTAAGACTTTGATGGTAAGGATGGCTTCATCGCCTCGTAGACAGAGCTGACAGAGTTGCTCTGTTTTTGCAAATCCTGTTTAAGTAGATACAGTTCTGTGGCACAAGTACTCCCTGTATTCTTTATTTCTAGATCTGCAGACAAAAACTAGAAGTAACCCCCACCCCCCACCCCCATTGCTAGGAGGTGGTTGGGGCTGCTTTTGTGACAGTGGTTGACTGGCTGTGAGCTGCCCCTCCCGGGCTCTCTGATGCCTGTGTCATCATCGTGGATAACATACTTGGAAATCAGTGGACTCGAGATCTTTCACTGAAGTGGTTTACAAAGGGCTGAGACAATGTCACCTCTCAGGTGGACTCTCCTGACACGCACACCTTGGGTGAAAACCCGTCAGTGGGGGAAAAATAGTCTTTTCAATAAATGGTGCTTGGACAACTGGATAGCTACATACAAAGAACGAAGTTGGACCCCCTACCTCATCCCAGATACAAAAATGAACTCAAAGTGGAACATAGACCTTGATGGGAGAGCTGACACTAACTCTTAGAAGGAAATAGAGGAGCCAATCTTCATGGTCCTAGGTTAAACCAAGCCGTCTTAGACATGACACCAGAAGCACAGTGACAAGAAGAAAACAGATATATTGGGCAAAATTAAACACTTTTGTGCCTCGAAGAAAAAAGACAATATAGAGAAAGTTAAAAAAAAAACCAAAAAAAACCAGAGTAGAAGAAAATATTTGAAAATTATATATATCATAAATTTGTCTGGAAAGTATAAAGAACTCTTTAATGCAACAATAAAAAGACAACCTAATTAAAAATGGATGACAGCAACATTATAAATGTATGTAATACCACTGAAATGTACTACATTTTTTATGTGTATTTTACCACATTAAAAAATAATGGGCAAAGGATTTGAATCGACATTTCTCCAAAAAAAGATATACAGGTGGCCAATGAGCATGTGAAATGATACTCAAAAATCAGGAACCATCAATGCAAATCAAACCACAAGGGGATACCATTTCACATCCACTAAAATGGTTGTAATGAAAAGATGATAGATAAGAGCAAATATTAATGACAATGTACAAAAACTGATCCCCTCATACGCTACTGATGGGGATATAAAATGCTTTGGGGAAAGGTCTATAAGATCCTCAGAAGGTTAAAATCATGATCCAGCAATTCAACTCACAAGCACGGTAGATTCTCAGTTAAATGGCACCCATGGGGATTGGTAGACGCTGGATAAATTTAAGTAAACTCTTACTTATATTTACCCATGCCAGATAAATATAGTATTATTTATTCTATTTTTTTGCTGGTTGCTTGAGTTTCAGTTAACAAAGAGTCTACTATGTATAACCAAAGAAAACCCACACAAAACTTGTACATAAATTTTCATAGCCACACTTTTCATAATAGCCAAAAATAAAAAAAAAAGCAGGAATAATCCAAGATGTCCTTCAACTGATAAATGGATAAGTAAAATGTGATCTATCCATACAATGGGATATTATTTGGTTATAAAAAGAAATGAAACCTCCACGCAGGCTACAACATGGGTGAACATTGAAAATGTGCAAAGTGAAAAGAGGCCAGCCACAAAAGACATATTGTATGATTCCATTTACGTGCAATGTCCAGAATTAGCAAATTTACATAGAGAGAAAGTAGATTAATGGTTGCCACCGGGCTGGAGGGATGGGGAGTGACCGATCCAGGGTTATTTTGGGGGGCATGATGAAAGTGTTCTAAAATTGATTATGGCAATGTATCCACAACTGTGTGAATGTCCTAAAGCTATTGAACTGTAGGCTTTTAATGGGTGATTTTTATGGAATGTAAATTATCTCAATAAATTATTATGTATTTAGAAAAAACAGTGCATGAGAGAGGCACCTGCCCAGACTCACATTTATTCAAAAGTGATTCATTAAGTACCCAGAGTGCTGCCCAGGAAGTTAAGCATCAGCCTGCTAAGCATTTCTTTCCATGCTGAGTGAATAATAGTAAGGGGAAGGGTGGTAGGTGGGGGCTCTGCTTGGTCCTGAATACCCACAGGCACTTTTTAAAGGACTTTGTAGATCGCTTTGGAGTCATTACTAAACACACCTCTTCCTTGTGTTTCCAGACCTCCTCAGGGAATTCAACCCTTCCCTAAGGGGCTTCTCGGTTGGCATGGGGAAAGAAAACAGTCCTGGAGCCTTCTTCAACCAAGCCGTGGCTGGAAGCAGAGCTAAGTGAGCACGGAGCCTTCTGGGGACCTGGTTAGGGGGCCTGGCCTACACTGGGATGTATGGCTGAAGGCTGGGGGACAGGGTCTAGAGGGAGGATGTCTGAAGGGCAAAAATTGGACTGGGTGGGCTTTCTTGGGGGTATCCCCTGTTGTAGGAACACTGCTAGCCCACCTCCAACTCCACCCCAGGGACTAGTCACAGCTGACCCTGATGCTTTGAGGAAATTATTTTCCCTCATCTGTGAATCTCATGTCCCCATATGACAGTGGCCCTATGAGGGTGTATTCTTGAGGCTGTTTTTAATCATTCTGTTAGTCTCTATCTTTGTATCCTCTTCTCCCTCCCTTCCTCAGATATGCTTTTCGAGAAGATTTTTCAGGCTCTAGACTTGGCATCCTTCCTGGGTCATGGGAATAGCATCGGTCCCCTGAGTCTGAGTCCTGGCTGCCCGGTGCCATCCTGGCCTCTGTAAGCCTTAGCTTCTAAGAGATGGGCTGGCTGTGAACCCTCCCATGGGGGCAGTCAGGAGGCTCAACGCTGTGTTGAATGTAGAAGTTCTAGTGAGCTGTAAATAGCACCCATATTTTGAGTCAGGATGGTACCAGCAGCAGGGCTCAGGACCCACCTGGGAATGTTAGTGAACAATGGTACCTTCATGTCGTGGTTCATGACACTGAATGGTGGGTTCCCAGGAGCGGGTTTCCTGGGTCCTTAAGCTCCATTTCTCCCCAAGGTCCCAGAGCCTTGAGTGCTTCTTTCAGTTTGCTGCCTGGTCAGAGAATAAGTGAATGCCACATCCAATCTAGGAAAAATAAATGGAAAGATCCTTTCTGGTTCCTAATCCTATTCTTCCAGAGTAATCACAAACCTCACTTTGCCACGGAGTTCCTAAGGCTTCTGTGTTTTGATTCCTAAATTCCCTGAGATCATTCTCTCAGCTCTCACTGCCATCCTGAGTCTATGGGCCACCCCAGTACTCTCATGTATTCATAGCAGGAAAGGTGACAGAGTATCCAAAGCAGAGAGCATACAAAACCTAATAGGTTTTAGAACAAATTCGGTGGCTTTGTTGTCCTTTTGGTGGGGGAGGGGTGAAAGGCTACCAATTTACTGCTTAAAAGTTAGGGCTTACTTTAATCTTACCATAATTTTGTTTTTTTCCAAGCATCTGTCATCTGGGGGTCTAAGAGAAGAGGTGATTCTAAACCTGACTAGGTCAGGAAGTCATCCAAGAAGAAAATCTTAGTCGAGATCATAAAAGTAACCAAAACTGAGTGTGATTCATGTGGCTCTGGGTTTCCTCCCTGCTTTCCCCTGGCCTTGCGGCTCTTTTGGCAAGTAATTCACTTATTCAAGCACATCCTGAGTTGTAGGGAAGAGGTAGAGATTATTATTCCTTTATC
This sequence comes from Craseonycteris thonglongyai, assembly GCA_004027555.1. NCBI lineage: Eukaryota > Metazoa > Chordata > Mammalia > Chiroptera > Craseonycteridae > Craseonycteris > Craseonycteris thonglongyai. Next base: position 30,204 of record PVKE010001891.1, read on the forward strand.
ACAGATGGAAAAACTGTAGCACAAGGCAAAGTGGCCTGAACAGATGCCATTCAGTCACATAGTCTGTTGGCTTTATGCCCTGCAGGATTTATCCCGGGTCTGATAATAAAACCTCAGACATAGGAGGGCTGTCCGGAAAAAACCCAGCCACTGTCAATATAACAAGCATGGGTAGGTGGCTGGAAACTTCCTGGGCAGCCCTCCGACACAGCAGTGTACAAGTTACAAAATACTTCCACGTCTGTTATTCCGTACAGTAACTGTGATATGGACAGAGCAGGGGCTTAGGTACTCGTGTTTCCTTAATGATACTGAGGCCCAGAGAGGTCAAGTAATATCATCCCCAAACTCTGGTCTATGAAAAGAGCAGCTGCCCTGATAACTTCAGATTTACAGACGAGCAAGCTGAGTTTATGTGGCTTACCCAGAATTCCCGCCCAGGTTAATTGATACCTAATATACGAGGACGAAGACCAGGCCAGTCTCTAATAGTTAAGAGAGAGGGGGGTTAACAATTAATGTTTCCTGCCGGGCACTTTGCCAGGGACGTTATTGATGATAAATGCTGTCCATGGTGGTGCTGATGGCAGAAATAACTCAGTGGATTACTTATAACATGAATGCTTACCATGCACTGGTCTAGGTTCTCTATGGGCATCTTATTTAATTTACCCAACAACTCTATGGAGAAGGTATGCTTATTATCCTTATCACAAAAGAAAAAACTAAGGGTTTGCGTGGTTAAATATATTGTCAGGATCTCAGAGCCGCTCAGTGGTGGGATCAGGATTTGAATCCATGCTGTCTGACACCAGCAGTGGCTTTTGTTCCGTGGGGCTGCTTTGCCTATCTCACTGCTCCCAATGACCCTATAAGACTGGAGGTTCATCTCCATGTTTGCAGTCTTTTTTGAACTGGAGACTCAAGTCACATTCCTACAGTTAGCAAGAGGTAACTAAATGTCGTACCTGGGTGTGTCTGACAACCATGTCACCTTGAGGGTGGGGGCCCCTTGAGGTTGAGACCACGGCACCTGCAGAAACAGGCTGAGACCCAGCCCTGCAGGACATGAACCATGTGCAGCCTATGTCTGCCGCAAGTGAGTCTGGTTTGGGAGAGAAAGAAGATTATGTGAAGAAATTGCCAATCAGAAAACAATTCCATCAACAGGCTCCTCCTTATACGTGGAGTGTGGAGTGTGGAGTGCTTGCCCTTCCCAGAGTGTAGCCACGACCCCCACCCGCACCCCCAGGGGGACTGCATGGAAAGGAGCCCTGTGACAGGAGCTCTGTGTTGGGTTTCTGTTCTCTCTGCAAAGTGCCCCCACCCCCACCCCACCCCTACACACCCAGCTTCGCAATGTCTTCTCACACAGCTTCTTCCTGTGTCTGCCTGCAGGGATTTATCTCCTCAGGCCAGGAGGCTGGTGGACCTAATGAAGAATGACATGGTGAGTCTGGGGGAGGCACCACCTGAGACCCTTGGAGGTTGGACTCCCCAGAACAGGTAGAGGGGAGGAGAAATCCATGGAGACAAAAAGGGTCAGCTTTGGGGGGGTGGGCAGGTCCACATGGAAGTCCAGTCTACCTTTTAAATAAAAAAAGCAACAGCATTGTGACTTAGCACCTACAGCCTGTGACCTATGACCTCAGGACCCCCCAAAGCAAAGAACAGAAAATGCTCGTGTCCACTCATCCCTGTGGTGTGTGAGGACCCATCCCTGCTAGTGTTTAGCCCTTTGTATTTTCCTTAACTTGACTCTGGGTTAAGACAGTGATTTGTTTGTTTCCTATTCATTTCAGAACATAAATTATCAGGAAGATTGGAAGATGATAACCCTGTTTATAGGTGGCAATGACCTCTGTGATTTCTGTGGAGACCCGGTAGGTCTCCAGACCCTTAACTCAAAACTGCATCCAGGAAGGATTTCCACCCCGGTCCCTGGAGCAGTGTAGCTGGGTTGGGACTTGTGGTCTGGCCTGGATCCAGCCCGGGACTGTGTCTGAGACCGGGAGGGCATTCACCTCCAGCAAGAGATGCAATAGGACAAGCAGGACTGATCATGAGATTAATCCTGATTGCGTCTCCTATCAAGGGAGCTTGATCATATCATTCTAGAAACCAAGATAACAATCCCATGATCTCGGAAAATCTGGCATATCTTCATAGGTCGTTATAAGTCAGCTCATTTCTCCAGTGTTGAACTGCCTCACTATCTCTACTTTTATGCTTTTACTTATAGGGAAGCTTGATTTCCTAACGCGGGCATGCAGGCAGGCCAAGTTCAGAGCCTCGTAGTCACTCTGGGCTGAGGGGAAATCTAAGGGCCAGGCTGCTGCCCTGTGGGTGCCGTACTGCTTCCTGGAACCCCAGATTCTCTGAGCTGGAGGAAACCCACAAGCCATAATGACCAGTCTCCCACCCACGGCAGGAATGCCTTCCATAGAATTCAGCTGTTGAACATTTCCAGGGATGGGGCAGCTCTTTAATTTGCAAGATAGCTCTATGTGCAATTAGTGTTACGAGTAGGTGCAAACGGTTTTGTGGTGTTTCTTTGTGTTAAGCCTGCACCTCTTCTGCATTCAATTCAGCTGACATTAAAGATTGTAGTTGCACCTTTTTTTTTAATTGTATGAGCAATACACACAGAAAACATATCAAAGTATATAGGAAAAAATATCTCTGCAATGCAATTACATCTATAAATGCCAATGTTAACATTTTGGTAAATGTCTCTAGTATTTTCTGTGAATATGGAGAAACTGCTTTTATTATTTTCTAAAAATAATATTGTCATCCTGATAATATTGTTCAGTAACCTGCTTTTTGTCAATGGGAACACATTGAAAACATATTTCTATGTCAATATTTACTTTTCTATACAATATTTTTTAATAACTGTATAGTAGCCCATAATTGATTGGCCATAACTTACATAACCATTCTCCACTATTGCGCACTAAGCTTATATTTTAATTATGCCTATTATAAATAACACTAGGATAAACATCTACCCATCTTTATGTATATTCATATACTTGTTTCCTGGTATATAGTCTAAGTAGTAAGCTTTTTAAGCAAATCAGTATGTACATTGCCTCCAATGTTTTAGTATGAAAATTTCCAAACATACTGAGAAATTGAAAAACTTTTGTAGTAAATGTTCATATGCCCACTCCCTAGATTTTACAGTTGTTAACATTATGTTTATATTAAGTTAATACATATCCATCCATCTTATTTTTTTGGTGACTTCACATTTTTAATGCTCTGGGCACACATTACCCAATCACTTCCTGAACGTCGGTACCAATTATGCCTATTTCTCCACATTCCAAATGGCAATGTATGTTATTCAATAGCTGATTAATCTTGGCAAATGAAAAAAAACAATTGTATCTTGTTTTCAAATTTCTCATTTTTATTTATTTACTAGGTAGGAGCAAACTTTTATTTTCCCTCTTGAATGCTCATTTGAATTTCTCCTTTTGATAAATTCTATATTATGCCAATTGGCCATTTTCTGTCAAGGTTTTTATCTTTTTATGATTGATTTATAAAATCCCGCTACACCACCCCATTGTCAAATATGTTGCCTATTTGCTGTTTTCCATTTAGTTTTATTTACAGTGTTTTCTGAGAAACAGGACATTTTTTATTGCTAGTATCATTTGTTCACGTATTATATGCCAGGCCCTGTACAGGAGCTAAGCTCCATCTTCAAGGACCTCACAGTGTCGGGGGAGGGAGACACAGACAACTGTAAACACGAGGAGGAAAACATCACGATGTGGTTCTAGTGGTGCACACAGAGGTCTAAAGTCAGAATTGCAGTGGGAATTGGGCAGGGGAGGGGGTGTCAGAGGTTTACACAGAGCAGGAGACTTTGCTGTAGGGACTTGAAGTAGAGGATTGATTGTCGTGCAGAAAGGGGACCCACAAAGCAAAGCTGAGGAAGTGGTGAGTCTTGCTGTGTGGCCTGGCAGCACCTGCCCAGGGGGGACGACCCTGCCCCCCAGACTCCTACAGCCTCCTTGCTTGGTGTCAGTCACCAGGATCTGGGCTTTTTAAAGTGCTGTGAAGGGGGGAAGCCGGGATGGCTCAGTGGGTTAAGCGCTCACTTTGCAGCGTCGGGGACCGAGGATCGAATCCCGGCCCCGGCCTGTGCGGAACCATATGTTGAACTGGGAGCTCCCCCAGTTCAGTTCTCTCTCTGTCTCTATCTCTGTATCTCTCTCTCTCCCTGTCAAAAATGAATTAATTAATAATAAATATTTTAAAGTGCTGTGAAGGGTCCAGAGTGGAGTCCAGGAACTGCTGGGGTGGGTGGGGAGGTGGGATTCTGTGTCCTCCCTCACTCTCCTGCCCCTTTAATCGGTTTGGTAGAGCAGGGCTCTGAGTTAGATGTCACTCCAGGAACGGCTTTCATGGCTTTAAAAAGGTTTAGGAATGGCAAGTATGAAAATCAAGAGGACTAAGCATTAAAATACGTTTCTGCTTGGGAGAGGGGGTCACAGGACCCTCTTCCCCTCGTGACTCCTTGAGTGTCTAGGGCGGGCTCTGGGTCCCCAGGCACTTGAGGCTCTAAGCAGAAGAGAGCACACCATAGGCCCAGCAGATGCTCAAGCTGTAGGAGATCTTAGAGGTCCTCTGCTCCAGCACCCCATTGTAGGGGGCCCCGGGTATGTGACGTGCCTTTCCTAAGGCCTTACGTCTAGCTGACAGGATGGGGACCCCAGAGCTTTCCACAGCTCCGTGCAGAAGAAAGGGGTCACAGCCATGATGAGCCTGAAGGCCATGGGGCGAGTATGGGGCTGGGGGCGCCAAGGCAACCCTCTGTTTCAGTGTTGCCCATTCTGCCTGAAATAGAGGAAGGAGGAGACCCGAGGGAGGAGCGACCCAGGTCTGCAGAGGGAACTGGTAGCGAATGGTGGTGGACATTTTCTCTTCCTGCAGGCTCACTATTCTCCCTGGAATTTCACAGAGAACATTCGGAAGGCTCTGGACATCCTCCATGCTGAGGTACAGAGGCTGGGGCGTGTGGCCCCTGAACAGTTTCACCACTGTCCTCCTGCTTGGGGCTCAGACAGCCTGGAGGCAGCTCTAGCTCCCGGCTGCGGCCTCCCTGCCAGGTCCCCTTTATCTGGAGACCAGCATTGACCATGCTGTCAGTCCTGTTCCCAGCGGCCAATGGGGGGAGCAGAGGGGAGGCCATGGGCCTGGCATCCACTGGGTTGGCGAGCTGCCCAGCCTTGGTCCTCCGGGAACAGATCTGACCTTTGCTCAGGTTCCCCGGGTGTTTGTAAACGTGGTGAAGGTGCTAGAGATCGTCAGCCTGAGAGAGCTGTACCACGAGAAGAAAGTCAGCTGTCCCAGGCTGATCCTCAGGTAAGATGGAAACTTCGCCCCTTCCCTGTTCCTGAAGCTGACTGATTAGTCAGAAAACCCAAGGGCAGAAGGATGAGGAGTGCTGAGACCACCCCATTTTCTCACCTCACAAGGTGAGAAGACTTTTGTGACCCCAGGATGGGCCTCAGCTACCCTTGGCGTATGCATTTACAGCCCAACTGTGTTCCTATTGTCATGACAGCCCGGGACACCCGTCTGTTGCCCCAGGAGGGCAGAGTCCAGCATGAGGAATGGAGAGGGCCTGAGTGCTGCTTTTCAGTGTGTCCAGAGTTTCCCCTCCCAGGGCCATCTCTGGGACAGAGGGAACCTTTGTTGACTGTGGGTGGTCTAGGCTGGGAATTCACACATGTAGGGCTATTGGCACTTGCTAGAGGGGGAGGGTGGTCAACTCAGATCAGCAGGGTTTAGAGGACAGTGTCTTCCCCAGAGAACAGAGAGGCCCCTGAGGCCTTCTTCATCCCCAGTGTCCAGGGCTGAACAAAGGTGGCTGCCTCTCTAGCATCACCCATCTCTAGCATGACCCTCAGGAATAAGAGGTTCTTCCAACCCACACATGGGCATTTCTCATGGCTCTGCTTCCTGCAAGGCCTCCTCTGGACCTTTAGCTGAGGTCATGGTGGTGGTGGCCTAGCACCATCTCCCCCCAGCTTTGTGCCGCCCCCACACACCCCAATCCTGAACACGTCACTGGGCGATTACTCATGCGCCACTTCCCCACAGCACTGGGCTCGGGGTCTGACTCACTGCTAACACAGCTCGGCTGCTGGTGGCTGAATGAATTATTCACAAGGGCCAGATTTGCTCTTGGAAATTAAGGGGTATGTAGTCTACTCCCCTGACGATCCATGCCAAACCTCACCTTGGGGGTCCAGACCACACAGGTCTCCTGGGGCAGCCTGAGGGTGCTGGGAGCATGAGGGTGGCTGCTGGCTGACACGTGCCTGTTAACCCAGCTGGTGTCAGGCGTGCTATTTTTAGCTGCTGACTCATCCCCTGGCTCCCACTTTCTCCAGTCACAGAGCCACTCGGGGTTCAATGTAGCCATTCTGTTCCCGAGCTGCTCACCCAAAAGTCTCCTGCTACTGATCACTGCAGGGGTCTTAGACGATGAATTCTAAGTAGGCATTGGCTAGGCCCATTCTCAGAACTGAAAGGGCCAAGTCACTGCCTGTGGGTTAGGCAGGCGCAGGCTCACCTTGTCCTGCCGCCTCTGTCTCCGCTGTGTGTCTCAGTGGCGGCGCTTTTGTTGGTGGAGCTGAGTCTGCACTGAGCCATCCACACTACAGTCACCTCATGCTCCTGGACCAAAGGCCCGGATTTGCAAGATTACCAGCCAGCTCAGAGCTACAGGCTGGACCGAAGCAGTTTCACTGGGGATTAAGAGCTCAAGTTCAGACCAGGCAGACTTGAGTTCAAGTCCTGTCTCCTACATGTAACATTTACGTGACCCTGATAAAATACTTCACCATACTGAGCCTCAGTTTTCTTTCCTATAAAATGGGGTGAATGATAATACAACTTCTGAAATAGCGAAAGAGGATTGAACAGGTTAATATAAAACACTTGGCACAGTAAGTATTCTGTGTGTTAACCATTATTATTATCCTTGTTGTCACTATTATTATTTCAAAGGAGGTGTGCCTTATCTATACCGCACTGTCCTCAGATAGTCATAAGGTAACTCAGCTTCCTAAAAGTCACTCCTGCAGTTGTCAGAAGAAGTCACTATTTCATTGTCATGGGCAAATCCAGGTCTGGGAAATGTTTTTCAGCTCCCTCTGGTATAGCAGGTTTGCCAGCCAGGGCCCCCATTAGCACAGACTTCCACGTTAAGTATTTTCTGAATCTCCAGCCACCGCTTGTGTCATGCCCTCAGACGATGATTTGGATGGGGTGGGGCATTTCTTCTGTTCGATCTGCAGGAATTTGTGTCCCTGTGTGCTGAAGTTTGATGATAACTCAACCGAACTTGCCTCCCTCGTTGACGTGAATAAGAAGTATCAGGTGAGCCGGGAAAGCATTGAGTCACACAGGAACTGCTGTGCGGTTTGGTTGCTCGGGGTGAAAAATGAGCCCCGGCTTATGTTCTTCTGACCCCGACTGGGTGTGAGGTTACCACTGACCCGTTTGCAGACTTAAAGACCCTGTGAAGCAGCAGAGGCTGTGGTTTCACTTCTTTCCAACAAGCTATAGAGCCAAGTCACTGAAGACACTTCACCAAGCCTAAGTTCCCGGCCTTAGACAAAAACAAGTGTTTCCAGTGGTCCTTGGGAATGTGCGTGGGCTTCCACCTCTCGGGTAGGAAACCCTCTCCACCCAAGAGAGACTGGAGGGTTCTGAGAGATAGCATGCATTCCCTCTGCCCTGTCTTCCCAGGGGAACAGGTGTTTTTGGGGAGTATGGGTGAAAGAAAGTCAGCAGGAACTCTCCAACCACCCGGTGGATTGTTCATTTCAGGCCTACCGCCATCAAATCTTTGACCAGATCAGCTGACTCTCTTGACTCTCTTGAGTTTTCCCCCAGATAACTGTCTAGTCAAGAGGACAGTGGTAGCCTTCCAGCCCTTCCAGAGTGGGCTGCAAACAGCTCCAGGAGCCTGGGGACTCCTTGGAGCAGAACCACTTCCCTGCAGACTGTCTGGGGCAGCTGTACCTGCCAGGGGGATCAGGACTCAGGAGAATGCACCGGTGTCTATCACTCTCTGATGTCACTGCCCAGCCCTCTGGGTGACTTCCTTTCATCATGAGCAGGGGCCTGTGTCTCCATGGCCCCTGCTGGGAGAGGGAAGGCAGCCGAGGTTATGGCCATGAGAGCAAACCTGCTCCTGGTGGCATTCTTGGTAATGAGAGCAAACCTGCTCCAGGGGAGGTTCTTGGGTACAAGCAACAAAAGTTCAGGAGTTCTGGTTTATTTAGGCAGGTGTATTATTTAAGCAGAATATCTGAAAGAGCTAGAAAGCTAGGGTCAGAGGCTAAGCCACCAGTCACAAAATTCTAGGGGTCAAGTTATAGGAATAAAAATCTGGACAAAGAACAAGTTCAGTGGTGATATGCCCACCACTGTTCCTGCTGCTTCTAGGAATTGGATGCAGCTGCCACCCTCTGCAGAATGGAGCGTGTGCTATCCCTCTATCACTAGCTTCTGACCCCAAGCCTGGGGCAGGAGCATGGATTGGGGGTGCTTGGGCACGTGCCCGTGCCCCGGCTGTGAGGTTTGGGAAGGCCAGCATTTGCCTTTCTCACCTTCTGCAGTGAGAGGCAGCCACTCTTCAGACAGAGGGGTTTTCAAACCTAGGAGGTGAGTTCAGATGCTGAGTTAACAAAAGGAGAAGAAATATTCACCCAAATTGTCTTCACCAGCCTTTCTCGATTAGCCAGCTGTTCCCTGGTCTGATCTTGGTTACCACTGAGACCCTAACTTTGTGTCCCAAGGAAGATCACAGCTCAGTCACGTGAGGTCATCATGCCCTCTCTCAGAATCCTCTCACTCTCTGCTTCCTGCAAACGCTCTGGTTCCTATCACTCTCCCTGAAGATGATCATTGCTATTAATACCACCAGGTGCCAGGCATTCTAGGCACTATTTCTCTTATTTCTCAAGAGGTGGTGGTGCCATGGTGGCTGACCCACAGAGTAACCAGTAGCATTGGAAAGGATTGAAGGGATGGCCCAGGCCTTGCCAAGCATCCTCCATTTACAGACGAGGAAATAGAGGTTCAGAGATGGAAAGTATCTTCTGAAAGTCACACAGCTAGTTAGTGGTGTTGTACCTTCTGCTATACTCAAGGCTTGGCCTATAACTAGGACATTGCCCTGGGAGGTCAGAGATAAGGAGGCATCCCTAGCACCGGGGCTCTTTCTGGCCAGCTCTGAGAAGAGAAGGTTCCTCATGTCTTCTGAAGTGACCACACTAACGTTCCCAGGAATGCAAGCCTGACTTCCCTTTCCAGACAGAATCTTGGCCCCAAGTGGTGGCAACCTGGCAATGGATGAGATAGCAGAATCTGGCAGAAGTGAGAGCCAAAATGGGGGTAATTGGTTCTCCTGGACCTGAGCCCAAGTGGAAGCTGTGAGAGTAACAGCTTGTTACCCTCCTAGACAGATGTATGCATCTCAAATGTGTGTATAGGCACAGGAGCCCACATGTTCACACACACACACACCATCCACAAGCAATATTTAAGTAGGCATTAAATGTCGTTGTTGATTCACCTTTGATTTTTCTGCACAAATGTAGGATAGAAACAAAGTAAATGTAAGAATGATCCAAACAAGTCATTAAAACAGCTACATACACCCTCACCCCCAGTCTTTATTCAGAAGCTTTAAAAGGGGGATCAGGCCTGATGGACTTAGGTATTTCCTTCCCTTCCCTTTTATCCCTCACAGCCTAGGCCAAATATATGCAATGGAAGCCGACATTGAAGGCAGGGATTGAAATAAAGGCTGGTCTAAAGAGTAACTAGCTGGCTCCTGCCCAGCTGAGATTTTGCTGCAGATTGGGGTCACACAAAGATGGTGCAGGTTCAGAGGCCCCCTGACCGCTGTCCCCTTGCCTCTTGCAGGAAGAGACTCACCGTCTGGTTGAGGGAGGGCGATACGACACGAGGGAAGATTTTACAGTGGTCGTGCAGCCGTTCTTTGAGAAAGTGGACATGCCAAAGACCTTGGTAAAGAAAGCAAGCATCCTGGGTAAATGGGGGGCACAGATAGTGCCCAGCTGTTTCTGGGAGTCATTGGTGTTACGCAACATCTCATAACATGACCCCGCTTGTCCCGCGTGACCAGGAGGGGCTGCCTGACAATTCTTTCTTCGCTCCTGACTGTTTCCACTTCAGCAGCAAGGCTCATGCCTACGCAGCCAGCTTCCTCTGGAACAATATGGTAAGATGACTGAGGTAGGAAAAAATGTTCTCCCTCTAATAAGAGTAAGACTGGACCTCAGAGGTCTGTCACTCAGGCTGTGAGTCCTGGTACAGCAGTGACAATAATATACACTCATTCCTTGGTCCCTTCCTTCCTCCCTTCTTCCCTTCTCCAGCTCTGACCTTTCCATTCTTGCCACATCTATCTCATATCCCATCTTCTTGCATCTTGGTTTAGCTGCAACCTGTTGGCCAGAAGACAACTCGGGAGAGTTTTGAAAGAAGGATCAATATCACATGTCCAAACCAGGTAGAGTGAAGAGCCATCCTTGCAAAGGCTCCATTTAAAGCATCTTTGGCAGCCTTTTAAGATCTGGAACCCCAGCTCTCTTCACCTCTGTACTCATTCCAGACTCTGGTTAGTAGTCCACAGTGTGCCATCTGGTTGGACTGTGATGGGTGACAGCTCCTGGTGGCCCAGAGGTCATAGGGCACTCCTCTGTCTCCTTATGTCACAGCGAGCCCTAGCGCAAGCCTGGGCTGCACACAACTCTTCCTAGCCGGAAAGGGGGAGATAGGAGACCATTCAGCTCTCATTTTGAAGGCTAGAGGCAGGGCGAATATCAAGGATGGGATGAGACAGAAAGACACCTCATTTCCACGTAACTGCTGGCTTCCTGGCAGGATGGGAAGAGCGAGGAACTGAGACTTAGAATAGTATCTACTGGGACAGAGGTGGGGGTGGGGGTGGGGGTGGGGTCAATTGGAAGCTGGAGCTAGAAAAGCAGATATTAACCAGGAAGGCAGAGCTGGTGAAGATCCCTGTGTTCGTTCACAAACTGTCAGAAAGACTCTGTGGCTGCTCCCTCACCTCTGTGAACTCCTCTGGATTCCCAGTGGGGTCCCACTGAGCTGGGGCTTACATGGGGCAAGGTGAAGAGAGACACTTTCCTGGGAACTGCTGCAGGGTTTGTGCTAATGGCTCCTATGGGTTGGGCTTGCAGAGAAGGCCCCAGTGCATTATGGGAGGGAGCCCACAGGGTCAGCCTGGCAGGGAGGGTCTTGCAATATAGAGCAGGGAGGCCACAGGAGTTGAAAGCATTTATGCCAAGGTCAGCACTTGAGGGTGGGTGAGCCAAGAGCAGGGCAGGGAGTGGTTGCTTACCCCGTTCTTCTCACAGGACTGGCCTTTTCTGAGCACCTACAAGAACAGTGTGCAGGTAAGTATTTGCGTGTTGCTTTCTTCCCACTTACCAGCCAATACAATGGGCAGCCCCTGAGCTGGGACGGCCCAGCAGGGTGGGTGGAAACAAGGGGGTTCACACTCTTTTTTTTTTTATTATCATTAGTTTCAGATGTGAAAAGCAATATGATTAGATATTTACTCACCTTACAAACTGATCATCTCAATAAATTCACTACAAGACTATATTCCCTATGCCATACTTTACATCCCGTGACTATATATATATTTGTAATTATAGTTGACATTCAATATTATTTTAGATTAGTCTCAGGTGTACAGTATAGTGGGTAGGCATTCATATAATTCAGCTGTGTCCAGAATTGTCTTGGGCCACACCTAAAATATATTAACACCAATGATAGCTGATAAGCTAAAAAAAAAAAAAATCTCAGTGTTTTAATTTTTTTTTAATTGTTTTTGACAGAGAGAGAGAGAGAGAGAGAGAGAGAGAGAGAGGAGAGATACAGAGACAGAGAGAGAACTGAACTGGGGGCACTCCCCAGTTCAGCATATGGGTTTGCATGGGACGGGGCTGGGATTCGATCCTCGGTCCCCGGGGCTGCAAAGTGAGCGCCTAACCCACTGAGCCATCCCGGCTTCCACTCATAGTGTTGTGAGAAAGTTTATGAATTTGTGTTGGGCCACATTCAAAGCCGTCCTGGGCCGCACGCAGCCTGCGGGCCACAGGTTGGACAAGCTTCATATAACTTATGAAGTGATCCCCCAATCAGTCTACCCATTTGACACGATACGTAGTTTTTACAACATGGTTGACTATATTCCCCATACTGTATTTCACATCCCTGTAAATATTTTGTAAATACCAATGTGTGCTTCCTAATCCCTTCCCCTTTCTCACCCGTCCCCCAACCCCCTCCCATCTAGCAGCCATCAGTTTGTTCTCTGTATCTCTGCACACTCTTATAAAGACCATCCACCTACACCTCAGATGAGGTGCAGGGCAGAGTAAGTTCCATCAGTAACAGCCCATATAGGGGGGCAGCCAGTCAAACCACAGCCTTGTCAAAGTCGCAGGTGAGGATCCTATCCTCACAAAGCTGCTGCGGAGGCAGGGCGAGGGAGGGGTGGGGCCACGTTGTTCACGACCTGATTCTTGAGTTGGACGACAAAAGAGTCTCAACTAGGCTAGTGGATCCCAGGCTGACTGATGTTCAGAATCACCTGGTGAGCCTCCTTCCAATGCCCTTCTAGGCCTCTGTGTTTGTTAAAGCTCTCTGGGTAATCTGGTACCCAGCCAGCCTCTCTGGTCCCTCTCACCCCTGAGATGATTCATTTTGCACCCTCAGGGTCACGGGAGCCTGCTACTGTGCAGGGACACGGCTCCTTCCACCTCACCGCCCACCTCAGGTGAGCCCCCCTGTAGCACACCGGGACCCAGGGCCTCCCCACAAGGACTCAGAGGCCCGTGGCTGCTCTGACAAGACTTTTCACGTGTACTAAGTGACACAGTTATTATGGTCAGTGCTTGCTTCTTGCCTGGGTGGTCACCTGAGTCCAGTCCCTGATGTGTCCCTTTCCACCCCATAGCAATGTCTTACCCATTGGGCCCCACAGCAGCCAGGCCAGGAACTATTTGCTACCCTCCCAGTTTAGGCCCCCAAAGGGAGCACAAGTGGAGGAGCCCCGTGAGCTCCCTATTCAGTGACCCGGCCCCGTGGTGTGACCTCACTGAGGCCCAGAGGTGGGGAGTGCGGTACTGAAGGAGTCCCAAGAGAGCCCAGCTCTGCAGGTCATCCTGGGGCCCCAGGCTCTGCAGTTACTTCCACCTGCAAGGCTGGAAAGTTCCCTGGAATCTTCAGAAGACTCTTGGGGGCATAGAAAGGCCCCACATGATTCAATCTCAGATTCTTGGTGGAAATCCAGACTGCAACTCTAAATGGACTCTGCATGAGGCTCTGAACCTCATCTCAGACGGCTCAGTGCCCATCTGGTTGTGTAGTCAGGTCACAGTTGATATGCACATGACTGCTGGGATCCCACTATGCCTTCTCTAGCATCCATCCATCCATCTATCCATCCATCTATTCATCCATCTCCATCCGTACTCCATTCATTCATCCTTTATCCATCCATCCATCCATCCATCCTCCATCTTCCATCTGTCTAATCTCCATCCATCCTCCATTCATCCACCCTCCATCCATCCACCCACGCACCCATCCACCCAGCCACCCACCCACTCATTCACCCACCCACCCACCCATCCATCCACCCATCATCCATCCATCTTCCATCTGTCTAACCTCCATCCATCCTCCATTAATCCACCATTCATCCACCCACCCATCCATCCACCCATCATCCATCCATCATTCCCTCTCCTTCTTCCTGTCTCTTAGCCCCTCTCCCTCCCCATAGGTGCAGGATTCCTTTACTGCGTGTCTTTTGGGGAAAATCAGTCTTCATATAGCCTCTGCCTCCAGGGCTCCATGGACGCTCAGTCCCGTGTGGCCCAAACATGCATGCAGGTGGTGTTTCTTGTCTCACTTAAAGCAAGAAGCACTAGACTCTGACTGCAACTTCCCTGCCACAGACTCAAGTGTGCCCGTTTTTCTCTGCAGTGCACGCCCTGAGACCTGCAGATATCCGAGTTGTAGCTGCTCTGGGGGATTCTCTGACTGTAAGAACTCTTGGGCCCTGGGTGGGGTGGGGATGGCAGTGTCAGTTTCAGGTCCCAGGCCTCCTAACTCAGGGCTCGCACTCTTGACCCCTGCATTACCCTGCCCTTCTTTCCCAGCTCTGTCCGTCAGTCCAAGAATATGGCAACGGTTTGTTTTGCAGCCACTTTCTCATTCAAGTGTGCAAAGGAAAATCTTTTTCAGGATTGAACTGAGTTATCTCAGATAGTGGAGGTTTTGAACAAGTAACAACAATTATTTAACAATTACAAAAATGTCATTTAGACTTAAAAAATCTTCTGTACTTACCTGTGTAGGTGCTCTTTTCCCTCTGGATGATGCATTTTGAGCAACTCAGACCCTCTATCTGTTTCCCCTTTGCATCTGCACAGAAAATAGTAAAGACTCCAGCATTGTGGATAAAGCTCAGCTCCGAAGTTCTGAGCCATAAGTCCATTTTACAACCCAGAGGGTCACTTCCTGGCAGCACTGCAAAGGCCGTGAGATGCCTTACGCTTCCAGAATGCCCCAGAGGGAAAGAGGAGAAATGTGAAGAGTGAGAAATCTGCCCACGACAGTCCACTCAAATCTATGAGCTCGCTCTTCATTGCTTATGAAGACCTTAGTAACAACATAACAGTGTCTCACATTTGTAAAGCAGGGTCTTCCAAACTGTTTTGACAACTCTGATCCAATTTGGTCATTGAGAGAACTGTGAGCCAAGCAGGGCACGTCTTCAGCATAGTGAGCAGGCAGATGCAATTTGCAGAGTGAGCCCTGGTCCTCTGACACCGGGTCCATGGTTCTGCTCATGCAGCTATGAGTGAGCTGGGAACCCCCTACAGATGCCCTGCACAGCCCCCTTCCCCCCCCCTCAGGCCTTAGACTTGCTGATTTCCCTGTGGGTTTTGGTATGTTTTCAAAGGCTGGCAATGGAATTGGCTCCAAACCAGACGACCTTGCTGATGTCACCACTCAGTATCGAGGGCTGTCATATAGGTAAATGTTAACCCTTAATCCCCCCCCACCCCATGTTGACGCCCAGAGATTGGGGGTGGGGTGGGGGTGGGGGGTTGTTTCTTGTCAATGCATAAATACGAAGGAGCAAGGACCAGTTCTGGAAGGGGCTTTCAGAAGGAAAACCTGTATAGAGCTACAAAATGTGGCAGTGTGGTGAGTGGAAAGGATCTTTTACTGTTGATGATCTTTTTTTTCCCCCCTTCTTTTTTTTTTAAATCGTGCAAAGAAAGCAAACCAGGGTTGTTATCAGACTCCTGGGTCAGCAAATTCAACATGAGATGCACCCGAAAATTACCAGACCTCTGAGTCTTCATCTGCCTGTTTGCATGTATATGTGCTTGTGTAGATGCCTCTGCATCCCTCTTTACTGTCTACTTGTATTTATTCTTGTCACTCTGTAGTCACACCTCTGCCTTTACATGTATGTACACATCTATACAGAAAACTCCAAAACACAACACACACTGCAGGAGGAACTAACCAAGACAAAACCCACAGCGAACAGGTGTTGCATGGGGGTGAGGTGTAGGAAGCAGGGGGAAAATGCTTATGTTCACTTGGCAAGTGCTCTGTAAAAATAAAAGATGCCCAAGTGGACCGTGGGAGAGAGAGGACCCAACCCTGGCAGCAGGGATGGGAAAGCTTCCCAGAGAAGGCAGGACCCTTGACGTGTCGTGACAGATGACTCATAGATGCAAAGAGTGAGAAGGAGTATTCCAGACACAGACTCAGAGAAGTTCAAGGTATCAGGTGAACAGTTGCATGTGGGTATTCTTACGTGTCTTTCTTTCCTAAAGAAGTTCCTGTTTACGAATGCTTCACAGTCATTGGAGATTAGTTCAGGATTCAAAACTAGAACAAAGCCAACCACCAGAGGGCAGAGTGCTAATGAGAAGCTGGGCTGCGCCACACCACACTTCCCTCCTCCCTTTCTCTTCAGAGCTGGATTTAAATGAAAAATTTCTTCCCAGAAAGTGAGAGGGAGCTGTTAGGGTGTGGCAGTTCTCTGGCTAACCCTGAGGGCGGTCTCAGAAAGAAAGGTTTTCCTGAGAGAGGTATGTATCCTCAGCCTGTAACCACCCACAGAGAGGGTCCAGGGCAGCGTGGGTATTGGCTCCCAGCTCCCCAGGCCCCCCAGGTTTCCACATTACCTCAGCCAGGTGGGTGGTCTCGAAGGGGCTGCCGTAGAACAGAACAGCCTTGCCCTCTGACCACTCTGCCCCGAATGTGAAAAAAACAGAAAAGGCAGCCAGGAAGCAGAGCTATTTACAATCATGAAAAAACAGGAGGTTGTGGCAGCTGCACGAAGTCTTAGCTAAAGCAAGCAATGGCCTCACATCGCAGTGTGGGAAAATAGAAATAGAGACAGCCCAGCCAACAGATGAGAGATAAGCTACCTGGTGGGACCATCTGGGGAAGTGTGGTGACCTGCCCAGCTTGACAAACAGTTCCACTGGACAGGCTCCTGAGATGCGAATACAGGCAGTCTTCTGCAACACGCTTCTCTCTGCAGCAATGGAAACATTCAGACACAGCTCTGTTTCTTCCTGCACGTGAGGTCCAGTAAAGCCTCATGTGTCAGTCTTCCAGTTCTCATACCAAGGCCTGACAGAGTCGATGCCTGCTGTCCCTTTAAACCCTCTGTTCTAAATGTTTCAGACGTCTACCCCAGTTACTACATTATTCATCCACATATGTTAAAGATGGAAGTTCTGGGTTGCAGACTGAGAGACAGTCTGATACTTCTTAGAATAGCTATATAGACTCGTGTTTCCCAAAGTGGGTTCTGTGGAACACCTGCCCCAGCCATGTTCCTGAAGAGAGCCAAGTTCTTTTTGTTTGTTTGTTTTTTAAACACTACCTACTATGTCCTTCCTTTGGGGAATTCACATGCATGCTAGTATATTAAGGCTGTAAGAAGCCCTACATGGAAGATATCTGTTTAAATTGTCTCTGTGTAATCCAGAGTTTCCCTTAATCCCAGAACTGTCTTTGTTCATATACCTGTTAGCATCCCCGATCAAAAGTTTGTATCATAAACTGATCAAGAAAGGCAATTTTCTGAAGCCAGTAAAGCCTCTGGGTTGGCAATGATTCTAGGTAAATTAAGAATGCAATTTGAGCCTTTTCCCCCCAGGAGACAAAGTAGAGAGCGTGGAGCTCATGGAGTTGGCCGGGGGTGGGGGAGGGGGAAGTGGGTGTCTGTGAGCAGAATCTACAGGACTGTTCATATTTCCAAGACTCCTTGACCTGTGAGATCATATAGCTTAAGAGTGGTGGCAGGCCCAACGGCCTTTCGAGCACTGCTTTTTCTTCAAATGAAATAAGTTTGCTTATTTGGTACCATTAAAGGACCAAAATAAAATGTACTTACCAAAAAATGCTATATATATATTTTTTATCTTGTGAATTAGTTCAATCTCACATTACTGAAACTCCTGTAACAAGTGTTACTGAGCACCTCCTCTACACTTCTCTATGCACAGTGGGTGACAACAGACAGCACCCTCACTTGAGCTCATGGCATAGCATAAATTATACTAATCTGGGGGTCTCAGGTAGACTAGCTGTCTCATATGGACCTAGTTTCTTTCATGTTTCACATAGTTCTTATCAAACTGAAGGCCTAAATATTTTTGCTCTGTATTTAGTTGTATAATTTGCTCCTTTCTCCTGGAGATGTTCGCTTTACAATGAGCTGAGAAAGAAAGAGAGAGAGAGAGAGACAGAGAGAGAGAGAGAGAGAGAGAGAGAGAGATCTATAGCCTGTTGGTCTTCATCGGCCACCACACTTGTTTTAGAACAAAGATACCTTTAGACAAGAAATACCTTTAGACGAGTAGATGGCTTGACATGCGTGTGTTTATATATGTGTCTATGTTTATGTTTACATGTTTATTGAAGGAGAAAAGGAAGCAAAGTTAGGTCACAGGGTCTAGAGAAGGTGTATGATTTATAATTTCCTTTCAAGTGTGAAGTATACTGTTAAAATGCTTTTAGTCTAAAGACAGAAGGATTGGGAAGCAGCTAGAGCAGCAACTTCTTGTAGAGTTGGAGAAGAATCTTTAGCTCAAAGGCCCAGCCACTGGTCAAATTAGATTCAGACATCTGTTGAGAGGTGGGAGAGGGAGAGAGACCGAAGTGAGGTTAGAAGAGCAGGGCTTACCTGGCTTCTTTCTCTCCACCTCCTGGGGCTGTTGAGCCTTTGGCTTAAGCCTTTTACCACCCTGGAGTGAAATAGCTTCATTCCAAGCACTCCTTGAATAAAGAACGGTCACGACTTTGATTTGTGACCTGTCCTTTGGAAGTCTCTGCTGGTGGGCTGGATGCTAACACTATGTTCTCAGAACCTATTGGCCTGGAATAATATGCAGGCATTGAGAAGGGAGGGTGGGGGGGGGATAAAAATAACAATAAATACAGTGCATCTGAATGTTGGACTTCATTAAAATAGAAATATTTCCCCTTGTTTCCCACATGTGTTTAATTTGCATGCATAAAAGGAAACGAAATTGTGTGTCCTGAGTTTAGATTGAGAGCCATAAAGCTCTATTAGATAGATAAAATTAGATTGGGCATTGGAAGGCAGTGAGAGGTCATTCCTTGAACCTTACAGTGGAATTTACGTCACCACTGGACAGAGAGGAGCTTATCCATTTTCTAAAGGTTTCCGGCTCAAGCTAGTGTTTAGTTACCTGTGTGGTTTTTAGTTGCCTTTAGAAAGTTAATGAACCCCTATGCATCTCAGCTTCCTACTCTTTTAAAAAAGAAGATAGTCACATCTAGATCATAAGCTTGTTGACAGATGTGAGATAATTAATATCGTCTCTAGTTCCTGGCTGAGCACATAGTGTTATACACAGCTGAGTGCTCGCCTTCCTGACTTGGTGGAGAAAAGAAACAGTTCTCTTTTGCCTTCAAATTCTGGATTTGGGGGAAGCAACCCATTGGGGAATTCAAATTTTCCCAGAATCTCTCAAACAGAAAGAGATGGGTGAAAGCACATGTTACAGGGGCGATGGCCCGGATGCTAAGGAAGATGGAGGCGCTCTTTTGTAAAACTTATGTATTGATTCAGTCTCATTCCCTTACAGTTCAGGAGGAGATGGCTCCCTGGAGAATGTGACCACCTTACCGAGTAAGTAACCATCCGGGGCTTGAGTCTGTCCACTCCTTGCATCTGACCCCCAGGCTTCCTGAGAATGCCTCTCAGCTAAGAAAAGAGGAAATCGCATCTTCCTTTGGACTACCTTGAAATGAAGGAGAGGTCCATGGACAGGCAGCTGAAGGGAACTGTCTAAACATTGTCTTTGGAGCCCAGAGACCTGGGTTCAAGCCCTGGCCCTTCTGTGTGCTTGCCAGGTGACCTAGGGCAAGTTACCAAACATTCTGAACCTTAGATGTCTTCGACTGGCCCAAAGAGTATGGAGACAGCCAAATGAGATAGGATTCTTTGCATAATTCTCTGAGAATTGTTGGGGGTGGTGGGTGGGGTGGAGGAGAAAAAAGAAAAAGCTGAAAGGCTCTTGCTGCCTGGCCCACCCTGTCATCCGGTCATTTCAATTCAGAGGCCCCAGTGCCTGCCTCTCCCCGGGCTGCAGCAGAATGCTAACGCAGCTCACAGTGGGGACCCTAGACCAGTGAAGATATCCTGGCCTTCACCCCCTCCTCTTCCAGATATCCTTCGGAAGTTTAACAGCAATCTCACAGGCTACGCCGTGGGCACGGGTGACGCCAATGGCACCAATGCCTTCCTCAATCGGGCTGTTCCCGGAGCTAAGGCTGAGTATGGCACTTGGGGACGGGGCCTGTGGGGTAAGGAGCGGGAGGTGTGTAGTCCCCTTTAAGATGGTAATAACCCTGACTTCCTGGGCAACAGGCACATTCATCCATTTGCAGCAATGATGCAAATGAGCAGCTCTCCCCCACCCTCGCCCCTGTGACTAAGCTAGAGAGGTGGGAGCTTGGATGGGACAGGACCCTTGCCCCTAAAGGCTGAATTCCTGGCCTTACTTTCATATGCAGTGTGTTCCAATCATTTGACTGACTGACCAGCCTTACCCAGTGTTTAAAACTTGCCCTGGCGTGGTGATGCTAGAGAGATTCACTCACTCCAAAGCCTCACACGAGGCAGCTCCCCCCAAAAGATCAGAGCATGTTAACCAAATGGGTGGGCAAGCCAGCATCTCCAGACTTGGAGGCTTGTGGGGTGACAAGTCGTGTCCTGTGCATAACCCATCGTGGAGCCAACAGGAAGTGCAGCGGAGAAGCCAGACGGGGCGAAACAGAAGAGTTCTGGCTCCCAGGACAGCCTCCCAAGGAGGCCTGCCATCCTGCTCCCAGAGGTCCCAGCAGCCTGGCTTCCCTTATTCCTGAGCCTCTGTCACACTGTCACCTTGCTCAGGCCCACACCCTGGGAAGATCCTTCTTGGTTATAGAAACAGCTGGGACAGGTGAACCCACGCCCAGCTCCCCAGTGATCACCATGCTGTGGATCTGTCTCACCCAGACCTGACCTAGTGGGCACTCAGGAGGCCTGAGATCTAGTCCTCCTGTGAGTCCTAAGCCCAGGCACATGGACAGTATATGTTTATTCCCCACCTCTTTCTAAAAGAAGCATTTAGATAACTTTATCTTTTTTGAAAACCACACAAATATTCATTTACTTAGAAAAATCACAGCCACTATGGGGGCAGAAAGAGGAACAGGTCTGTCAGTATGAGCATTTTTATGGTTATTGTGCCTGAGCATCCAACCCTCAGCTTCCTGCCAGTCAGGGTAAAGGAGAAAGCATGCTAAAACGTTCATAGATCCGATTTCAAGATCTAAACGGAGCTTCAAAGGGGACCAAGGGTTTCCAAGCATGAAATCTTAAGACACGTTTAAGATTTAAGCATGTGGGAGCTTAGAAAGAGGAGATCATGAGCCACAAATGTCATTGGCAGTACCTTTGACTACAGTTTTAGGACAGACATACAATTGTCTTTTCAAAGGGTCATTTGGTGTAATAACTCTCTAGAACAGGCAAATAGCTCCTTGTCCTTGAGCCTCAGGGTCTCTGCCAGCTCATGCAGTTGACATAATGCCATGGAAACTTCTAGTTCAGGCCCTTTAGGAGGAAAAATCCAGGCACTGATCCTCAATGGGACTGATTTCCTCTCCTCAGGGAACTTACGAGCCAAGTACAATCTCTGGTGCAGAGGATGAAAGATGACCATGTGAGTCAGATTTATAATTTTTTAAAATTGTTTTAAATTTAATTTATTGAGGTGACATTGGTTAGTAAAATTACATAGGTTCAAGTGTACAATTCTGTAGTACATTGTCTATGTGTTGCATTGTGTGCTTACCACTCAGTCAGTTTTTTTTTTCATCACCATATAGTTGAATCCCCCTTCCTCCTCCCCCACACCCCTTCCCCCTTCCCCTCTGGTAACCACTAAACCATTATCTGTGTCCATGGGTTTTTTTGTTTGTTTGTTTTGATTGCTCATTTATTCTGTTCTTTAGATTCCACATATAAGTGAGGTCTTATAGCATTTGTCTTTCTTGGTCTGACTTATTTCGCTTAGCATATCTTCTAGTTCCAATCATGTTGTTGCAAAGAGTACAATTTTATTGTTCTTTATGGCCGCATAATAGCCCATTATATACCGGTAAATGTGTCACAGCTTCTTTATCCAATTGTTTATTGATGGGCATTTAGGTTGTTTCTATATCTTGGCTATTGTGAATAATGCTGCAGTGAACATGGGGGTACATATATTTTTTTGAATTAGTGTTACAGATTTTTTTTTTTGGATACATAAATACTCAACATTGGAATTGCTGGATCAAAAAGTAATTCCATTTTTAATTTTTTTAGGAACCTCCATAGTGGTTAGATCGATTTGCAATCCCGCCAACCGTGTAGCAGGGTTCTCTTTTTTCCCCATCCTCGCCAGCACTTATTGATCAATTGATTTCTGATAGCCATTCTGACAGGAGCGAGGTGGTGTCATTGTGGTTTTGATGATAGTGATGTTGAGCATCTTTTCAGGCGTCTATTGGCCATCTCTATGTCCTCTTTGGAGAAATGTCTGTTCTGGTCTTCGGCCCATTTTTTAATTGGATTGTTTGTTGTTTTGGTGTTGGGTTGTTTAGTTTCTGATAAATTTTGGATATTAACCCTTTATTGGATTCCTCATTGGTGACTATCTTCCCCCATTCTGCAGGATGTGTTTCCATTTTGTTGATGGTTTCTTTGTGGTGATTTTAAAACTCTAATTGTCTAGGCCACAAAAGTCCCCAAGTGGACTAGCTGCCATGAAAACAGTGAGCCCCGTCATTGGAGACATTCGGACTTTATTGGAGGGCCTGGGGAGGAGACTGTCAGGGGAGGGTTGTTGCTGATCACAGTGAGCTTGAATGTCCCCCCTGATGCTAAAATTCTGTGGTCTATGAACCTCTGAACATTTTTCAGCTCTGAGATTCTGATCCTATTATTTCAAGAGGGCAAGGATATCTTAGAGGGTCGAGTGGATTCCCTACAGTTGTGATGCTTGTTGTTTGTTGGAAATCATTAAGCATTTTCCTCCCTCTGTGTAGAGAGTCGATTTCCACAAGGACTGGAAGGTCATCACGGTGCTGATTGGAGGCAGTGACTTATGTGACTACTGCACGGATTCGGTAATGGGGGTGGCCCCGCCTGCTCATTGCTCCTGACTTTGACCTGTAGGCCTTGAAGATTCTCTTTGCAAAAAAACCCTTAAAATCCACCCTAGGATTGTCCAACTAGATGTGTGTGACTTGTGAATTCACACACGTGCACATGCACACATGTGCGTAGACACACTCCTTACCCCACGACTCTCAAGTTTCTGGCTCCACCTCCATCTCCCAGGTGGTGGGAGGTAGCAGGTGGCAGATAGATGGTGTTTCTGCCCCACTCACTTCCAGTTCCTGAGGATCCAGAAAGAGAAGAAACTATAAGCCCCAAGCACTTTCTGCTCCTGAACTAAAACTCTGGCAGAAGGTTCCAGTCTTCTGGCTGGCCCATCCTGGATAGCAGCGAGTAGTCAACTGCTCATCTCAGCTTCTGACATGATGAGCTGGTAACAGCTGGAGCCAAAGGGAGAACAAGTCCTCAGGGCTAGAGCCCGAAGCGGGCCTGCAGCTAGCTGCCCCTGGTCCTCTCCCCTAACCAGCTCTGCCTCTCCCTGCCGTCTCTCCCTAGAACCTGTATTCGGCAGCCAACTTTTTGGACCGTCTCTGCAATGCCTTGGATATCCTGCATCGAGAGGTGGGTGGGAACAGTTGAAACATGAAGGTGGCTGGGGGGAAGACGAAATACCCTCACCCTGGAAGGAGACTGCCCAGGGTATGGGCTTCTTCCCTTTCCAGAGGTTGGGTCCCATCCCCAAGGAAGCCTTGTTCCATTTGGAATCAGCCTAGAAGAATCTCTGTCTTGAAGAAGGAAAGGCAGTGTGTGCACTAAGTGTCCCCCCACCACTACCTGGGACACTCCCTGGTGGCCGCAGATAGGTGGCCCCAGGCTGGGTGCTGTACTCTGAGCCACAGTGTGTGTCTAGAGCAAGCCCCTCTCTGTGCCTAGCAATGTGCTCTGTCCCCACCCCCAGCAAAAACGTGCTGCTCCCGTACTCTGATTCCAGATGCTTCTCTTGGGAGGCTGAGTACCCAGGCCTGCTCAGCAGTTAGTCCAGGTTGGACTAGAAGGAAGCGGCCAAGGGCTGATGTCCTGGCAAACAGGGTACTTATCTCATCAAATTTGAAGCTCATGGATTTGGGGTCAGTAACTGGTAGCTGAGCAGAGCTGGAGTCTCAGTGTTCAGACTTGGGTCTGCCACACTGTCCCATCCCAGGACGTGCCATTCACACTGCAGCCCATGTGGGCACCACTCTGCAAGGCCCTCAGTGGTAATAGCCCTGTAGAGACACCTGCCCAGAACTCCACTCAGGGACCCTGGAGCCCAGCCCCACTCCTCAGGGCTGTGAGGCGGCTGAGGGAAGGAGCCCCGGGAGCACGCTCTCACCTGCGGTCTTGCCCTCAGGTGCCCAGAGCCCTGGTCAACCTCGTGGACTTCCTGAGCCCCAGTGTCATACGACAGGTGTTCCTGGGGAACCCAGACAAGTGCCCAGTGCAGCAGGCCAGGTAGGCGGGTGCCGGCTGCCCCCGGCTGGAGGAGCGTTTACCCCTGCATCTGGCGCATGCAGTGGTGACTTCGTGGTGTCTTTGTGACTTGTGTCCAAGTCTCTAAAGGGGGTCTTGAGACAGGACCACCCCTTTCTGAGAGGTTGGAGCCATGCCTCCCTTTATCCAACCTCAGGGAACCAGAAGGAACCTCTGATATGGGGGAGCCCGGGGCAGAGGTAAGAGCTGGGCAAAGACTAGCGCTGGAGAGATGGTGTGATCCAGCCTGTGAAGGGGCAGCGTGCGGGGTTGCATATGTACGTACGTGCTCCCACTGAAGCAGAAGCTGAGGAATTAGCCACACAATCCAGCCACCTTAAGGGGAGAAGCAAATGGAGAGGAACGCAGTCTGCAGGGGGTGGGGCCGGGGCAGTGTTTCTTAAGCTGGCTGAGAGGGACAAGGGCATAGTTTTTATTACTCTTCAGCCCTTATATGGACATCTATGTAACAAATACTTTTACAGAACTTACTGTACACCAGGTACTCTCCTGAGTGCTTTAGAGATGGTATCTCTTTTAACATTAAGTCCAGTTTATGGACATGAAAAATTCATAATTAAATAAAATAAGACAGTGGGGTACAAACATGAACTAAGGGGGTGTCTGAGGGCATGAGCATCAGAGACCCCATACTACCAGTTCTGATACCCAAGGATGCATATTTTTTTAATTAAAAAAAATTAAATATTGACTTTTCATTGCCTACATTCATTTGCTGAAGGCCCACACACCTGCCATTCAGTACTTGTACAACATTAGCACACGAGAGTGCTCATCCTTACACCCTTAGGACCTTACTCTGTCCCCCGCGTCAGGCTTAACACCTGCCCCTGAGCACCTGCGTCAGAGCCGCGAGCCACCTGGGCTTCTAAGCCTGGGCTGGAGCAGAACTAGCCCCTGACCAGCGTTTCGGCTCCAGGTCCTCCTGCCTCCCTCTCTTTGTGCAGCGTCTTGTGTAACTGTGTCCTGACCCCTCGGGAGGGCTCCCAAGAACTGGCCAGACTGGAGGCCATCAGCAGAGCCTACCAGGTGAGACCAGGAAGGGCCCCGTTCCGCATGCTCTCCCCCTACCTGATTAAGCGCCCTCTAGGGGAGGCACACAGGGGAGGGGAGAGTTCAGGGTTTGAGGGAGGTCTTCACCATCCGGGCCTTTTCCTGTGTCCCACCTGGCCCAGACGTCTCAGAGTCATCCCAAAGGAACTCAGGTGGCAAAGCCCTCATGGCCTAGCTGACTTGGCCTGAGGAGGGCAGAACCCTGGGTGCCCTGTGGGACTGCCTTTCCCTCCCCCGCCCCCTGACGGTCCTGTCGCCCCCTCCCTTCCTGCCCCTCACCTCCTCAACAGGCAGACCACCCGTCAGGAGGCTGTAGGTCCTGAGCCTGCGGGACCCCTGGAGACTCTTCCCAGGTTTCTGTTCCTGCAGAGTTTGCAGTTCACTTAAAAGCAAAACTAAAAGATGAGCCAAGCTGCTTTCAGTTCTCTAGAAAGAGCTTTGCAGTCTAGTGTGTTTGTATTCTCAAGGGAAGGGCTGAATGAGCACCAACCCCCACCCCCAGAGAGATGGGGACAGGGACTCTGCCCACCGTTGTCCCACTGGGCTTTTGAGCCACCCAGAGCCTGTGCTGAAGGCAGCCTGTGCCCGTCCCCAGAGCAGTGTGCGCGCGCTGGTGGAGTCAGGCCGCTACGACACGCGGGACGACTTCTCGGTTGTGCTGCAGCCCTTCTTCCACAGCATCCAGCTCCCTGTCCTGGAGGTATGCTCCCTGCCCGCCCCCGAGGGGCTCCTGGAGGGGGGAGCAGATTTGGGGCAAAAACGCCAGGGGCTTCCCTGAGAGTGTGCAGAAAGGGGGACGACACAGGCGACGCCAGGGGCTTCCCTGAGAGTGTGCAGAAAGGGGGAAGACACAGGCGACGCCAGGGGCTTCCCTGAGAGTGTGCAGAAAGGGGGAAGACACAGGCAACGCTCCAGATGCTGGTGTGGTGCGCGCAGCCTCCTGGAATATCTGAGCTGCATTTCCAGACCCCTCTGTGTGGGCTGTTCTCGTTATTACTGAGAGCAGCCTCCATTTTATTGAGCACCTACTGTGTGCCAGGCAGTGGGCTCACCATACATACATTCTTCACAATGACCTTTAGAGGTGAGTTTTATCATCCCCATATAGCAGAGGCTCTGAGATGTGAAATAGTAGCCCTCCTAAGATGATATAGAAAATATGGGACAGAGAGGCAAGATTGGAACGTAGCCAGCTCCAGAATACTTGCTTTCTAACACACACAAGGCACTGCACTCATGGAGGAGGGCACTGGGTGTCCAGTCACCACCCGACATGCTCTCTGTGTGTCACGTGGCTCTGCTCTGTCCCGGTCTTCCCACCAAGACCACCAGGACCAACTGGCCAAAGGCTGGGAAGTAGCTTTTCCCAGTTGGCGGGCCAAGACTTGCTTAGGGACTAGATGTCCTTCCCTCAACCAAGGCATGGGCTTGGGCATCATACACATGGGCCTGAAAACAAATACGTGCCTGAAAACAAAATTTTTATATTAAATAAGGGGGGCTTGGGGGCCAGAAGGGAGGATGGGGGTTTGGGGCCACACAAGGCTGTTATCTGTCAGGTTGCTCTAATTTTCCTCTTGAAGTGAGCAGGGCCTGTAGAAGACCAATGGCTCAGAGCACCCCCGGGGGAGGAGGGTGTTGAGGGGTCAATGCCAGGGGTCAGGCCAATCAGCCGTGGCTCCCTCTCCACCATCTGTACCAACAGGATCTTGAGACAGTGTATTTCTCTCCTCCAGGATGGGCGCCTGGATCTGTCCTTCTTCGCCCCAGACTGCATCCACCCAAGTCAGAAGTTCCACTCCCAGCTCTCCAGAGCCCTTTGGGCCAATACGGTAAAATAAGTGGGGTGTTCCTGGTTGCCTGGGGTTCTAGTCTGGAGCAGAGCACTCTCCCCACACTCCATGGAATGGAGCTTGTTCTTGGTGTCCCGTGGTCAGCAAGGCACAGAGGAACAGTGGCTGGTACATCTGTGGAATTCATAGAATTGAGGACACAGTGTCCTTAAGATCCCCGGCTCAACTGCACCTTCTCTGTGCTCTGAACTCTGATGAGGGACTCTCGGCATGGGTGCAAGGCAGAGCCCCCCCATCTATTCACCATTTTCTACGTGCTGGCAACTCTGCTGGGCAGTTTAAGCCACGTTGTCTCATTGAAGCCTTTCAACAGCCCCGCCAGAACAGCATGATGTGTTTATGAGGAAGTTGGATCCTAGAGAAGCTAAGAGACTGGCCCAGTGTCCCACATCCGGCAACTGGCAGAGCCAGGAGCAGAAGCCAGAGGCTGTGAAATCAAGTTCATTGCAGGAGGTGGCCGGGGGAGTTCATGTCAGGGGAAACAAACGAGTACACCTGTGTCTCTTTTCTTTCCCACTCAGCTTGAACCACTAGGAAGGAAAACGGATACGCTGGACCTGACAGCAAATATACCCCTCTCCTGTCCCACTCAGGTAATAAGGAAGGACCAGCTCTATTCTGCTCCAGAGACCCAGAGCTCTGCCCTTCCTTCTTCATTCTCCACCCCAGGTTTTCAGTGGCCCATCTTGCCCTTCAGCTGGGAGTGCATGGACTTACAGGATGGAGGAAGTTGCTGAGAATAGAAAGGGGAGACGAGGTGCAGCAGCACTTGTTTGGGGGGAGTGGGAGAGGAGGCCTGGGTCCCAAGCAGATGGAGAGAGAGGATTCTTGAGGAGGGGAGTCAGGAAGCCGAAGGATAGCAGGGAGGCTCATTTTAGGAGTGGTGTGAAGGGCAGCCGGGAAAGTCGGACTGCACGTTGAGGCCTAGCAAGAAGCCAGCCAGGTCAGAAGTTGTGACTGGGGCTAGAGGCTGCCCTGGGAGTTTCTGGCAGGAATAGGGTCAAAGAGGAGAGAGCTGGGAGGGCACGTAGGAGTGGCCTTTTGAGAACTCAGCTGAGGACTCAGCTCCTTTTAAGGAGGAAAATACAAGTGGTTGTTCAGCTTGATTTCAGATCTAGGGGTGAGGGCAGGTTCATGTTCCCACTGCCTTCAGCTCCCTTTCTAGGCCCTGTCTCATGGCTTTTTAGCCAAATAAGGCCGAGGCCCCAGAGCCCTCGGCAGCAATAAAAGCAGAAGGGCCTGACCCAGTCCGGGCGTCTGGTTTCCCTCCTGGTCCGGCAGCATCACCAGCTCCCACCCTCCTGGCTGAATAGGAAATGCCCCTGCCACTCCCCCATGTGTCTACCAGGGCACCAGAGTGGGTGGTAGCCCTGCCAGGACCCACGTCCCAGCGGCTAGCTTCCTCACCCCAGTCTGAGGCCCAGGCTCAGCCTGCATGACACACGCCTCCTCAGGAGCAGGAACAGCGTGGGAGTCAGGGCAGTGGCGACAGAGGGCTCAGTTCCCGGGTCTAGGGTTTGGAGCAAAGGGGACAGTCAGTGCACCATGGATGCCTCCAGGCCAAACTGTCAGGTGCCTAGAGGGCTCCCCGGTGCTGAGTGTGAATGGTCTAATTGCTGGATCCTGAGCCTGTCTAAAGCACTCAGGGGAGGGGCTGGGCAACCTCCCTAATGTGGGCATTTGAGAACTGAGAGCAGAGTAAACCATACTGGAGGTGAGAGTGTCAGTATTCCGACAGCCCATCAGACTGTCCTGAACATCAGCCACGGAAAACCCTCTCCAATCTGCCAGTTCAACCTTCCATTAAATAGTCAAAGTCATAACACATTCCAGGGGAGTCCTTTGTTCTTCTGCCACCTAAACATTTATTAAGTACCAGGTTGCAGCTTAGACACCGTGTCAGGGAGAGCTGGTACCGCAGGACTCAAGGTGACCTGTGTCACTCTTTGCCCCAGACAAGACAAAGAGCCTCAAAAGGGTGCTGTGTCACCAGCACTTGGTGGGCTCTGCTCCCCCTTCTGGGCCCAGCCTGCCTGAGCCATTGGTGAGCAGAGAGCAAATCCAGCCTCCCAGAACCACAGACAGGCAGCCTGGGAGAAGTGGTTGCCAGGCAACCCCGGAGCCCCTTCCCAAAGGCTCCATCTGTTGGCCAGCCCAGTTTCCCCACAGCAGGCAACAAAGCATTCTGTGTTCCCCAGGTCCCATCTGCTCCCCCCCACCCCACCCCCCCCGGTGAGCCGTGAAGCTTTATAAAAGTCCCCCAGCGTCTCAGTGTTAGCTGCCGGGGGCCCAGGCAGCACTTATTTTAGTGCTCACTGTGTCTAAACATAGAGGCAAAGCACCAGGCAGGACCGGGAGGGCAGGGGAGGGCTGAGAAGGAGGTGAGCACTGGGGTGCTTTCTCAGCCTCCTGCCTGCTCCTCCCTGACCCCGGCCAACTGCATGTGCATTCTGCCCAGCCAAGTTGGGCAGCTAACAGCACGAAACCAAACCCATTTCAAGTGATGCTTCATCCCATCTTTTATCTAGGAATAAGCAGAGGTTTGTTGGATTCCCTTCTATGTACTTACTGTTTAGCAGTGTTTTGAATTCTGAATTGCATATGGGAGACACTGTTATCTTTCGAATGCTTTAGACTTCTAAACCTCCTAATCCTGCCCTGACTTCACTGTCACCTCAGACTCAACAAACATCTATTCAGAAAAAAATTTTGGAGTAAGGAATGGCAAAATCGGAACTAAATATTTGTCTTTCCCAATGCTCTGATCCTTAAGACTTTCCTGTTTCTGTCACTATTTTTGTGATTTTTCACCATTCTACAGGCATGAAACATCAGGCAGGAACTCTATCTGATAGAATTCTTCCTGGTGGCCCTCTGGCCTGTCCCTCCTTCCCATTCCCATTGCCACCACCCCAGTGCAGATCCTTATCACTTCGTGTGTTAAAGGTTATCTGGTCCTGCCTTCCTGTCATAAAACAACAGAGAATTATATAACCTTAAAATCTCAGTGGGGAGGGCCTCAAAGTCTTGTTGATGCAGTCTCTCCTAGAGTAGCTAAATTATTTATTCTACCACATCCTACCATAGCCTCTACTCAAACTTCCACACTCTCCAGGCAGTGTTTTGCAAACTGCCAAGTGGCTGCCCATCAGAGGGCTGTGCCATTAGCCTGGTGGGCCATAAACCAGCATGTTTGGAATGGAAGGGGATCTGAAATCTCATGGAGTGTTCCATGAGTACTGTTATGTCCTCCTCCCTTCTTCCACCACCACTGCCACGCTTCCCTGAGCCTTCGCCTCAGTTCTGCCAACCATTTATTGCAGACAAGCCTTCCCAACTCTGTCTCATGGAGGAGGTATGTCTCCTTGGAACATGACCCCTCTTTCGGTCGGTGCCCAGACCTGTCTGTACATTCCAATTTGGTCTGAGTAGCACAGAACAGAAAGAAAAAAAACACCTCACCCCTCTGTCACTGTGGAACTTTACCCTTCGTAACACAGCCAAGATGCACATGCGTTTTGCCCGAAGCCACTGACTCACGGTGCTGACTCACTCCAGGTAGCTGTCCGCCCAGCTCTGCCCCCTTCCAGGCAGGCCACGCCGCCTCTACACAGACTTCCTTGTGCTGGCATTTAATAGGCTTCACTTTCCAATTACACACGGAGCCTGAGAGCTCCAGCCAGACTAAGTGGAACCTCTCCTCTGAGTAGTCTGCTCAGCCCCAGGCCTGTAAAGCCCTCTGACTCATGCACACACCACCCAGGTGGCCAATGGTCAGTAAGACAAGCCCTGGGCACCCCAAGCCACCTGTCTGCCCTACCTTGAGCCTATTCCCATTGTTCCTGCTCTGTCCTCATTTCTTACCTCATTCCAGTGTCTCTGATCTCTAACCCCTTTGACTCAGTCTCTGTTTGGGCCCCTCCCCAACCCTTGGATCATGAGACCAGATGGACTCTCCAGTTTGACTTTCAGCCCTCCCAGAAGGGCAGGGTGTCTCTCTGCCCTCTGGTTCTTCCTGGGCTGGCCACGCTGAGACTAGCTCCAGCCTCCAGACTCCAAGCCCGGGCAGGGCTCCCTTGAAGCAGGATAGGGTGTGTGGGGGGAATATTAACTATCGACCCCCCATCCCCCGAGTCTCAGCTTTGAGAACCATACCTCCCCAGACCTGGCAGCCATTCCTCAGCAGTCACTGTATTTACTGGCCAAGCTCTTCTAGGATGCTGCACTGCCAGCCGTTGCTTCTCATGCTCTCTGCCCTTTATCCTAGCACCTAAAACAGTACTCTGAACTCCTGGGGGTCAGTTATTTATAGACTGCTCCCAGATTGCCCTTATCTGATGGTGAATGCTCAGAGCATGCTGAATAGCATTAGCTGGAGACAAGCCTAGTGAGCCGTGGGGACATGCCATACTAAGCCCCCTTTGCCTTGCTCTGTTGCAGAGGTGACTGCTGAGTCCCCCCTTTCTCTTTCTGTCTCTCTGAGCAGCAGGGTTTTTTGTTGGCCTGAGCCCAGCATGAGGAATGGAACCAGGCCATTCCTGGTCAGGAAGGTCTGTCACCTCAGGCCCCAGCTCTGCACTCACTACTTGTTCTGTACGTGGAGCAGGTCCCTACCCCACTGCAGGCCTCACTTGCTCCTCATCTGTAAATTGGAGGCTTTCGGGGGGTGGCTAACTCGGATCTGATGCCAGTCAGGAACATGATGGGGTGAATGGCATCAGACATGTGACAAGAGGAAGTGGGAGGGCCAGAACAGAAGAGACCAAATGCTTCTGCAAGCATTCAGGTTCTTGTCTCCTCCCACCTCTCTTCCTCCTCCTTTGTCAGCACCATTCAGGCCAAAATAAAGCAAAGCAGATCATCTCCTGGAAGGGGTTAGCCCATGGGCAGGCAGTTTTCAATCCTTGGAATTGATCTCTGGTGACCTCTTTTCCAACATTCTGGTTCTGTCTTTTTATTCCCATTTTAGTCCCAAGTTTTCAGACCATGGCCTTCCTGACTACGTCTTCTGAGAGAGTTGACAGCCCTGAGCTGTTTGCTGTTTCCTGATCTCTATCTTACTGACTGGTTGTTGCTTCACTATCGTTTTTACATTTTCTTATTACCTTGCTTTTCCTGTTTCTCCCTTGCCTGGTCCTCTTCCTTCTGGATTAAGCCATCACTTGCAGCCAAGTAAACAGATTCTCAGCTGGGCTCATGTAAAAACTCGTGAAACAGGTAGATGAGTAGGGGATGAAGAGACTGTTTCATGAGAAAAAAACATGACCAAAATATATGAAGTCAACCCAAAGGGGGTACGTAAGCCACATGCTTCAAAAGAGGAAAAAAAGAGATTAAAATACATTGATAATCGTAAGTCGTTTTAGAAGAGAAAGAACGCTCTCATGTGAATCTCTTGCCAGAGAAGTTACAAAGAAAAGAGAACAGATCACCCTGATCATTAGGGAGATGTTCAGCTGCCAGGGTGAAAACGGAATCACAGAGCCCTGACAAGAACTCACATGGGCCTTTCCTCCTGTATCTCCTGCCAAAGCTGATACGCAAAACCCTCTGGGGGAATGAGTGAAATGACATTTATGCAGTTCTTTCCATGTGAGTTCAGCAGAATCATGTTAAGTGAATCAAGAAGACAGGATTATTAGCTCTTATCTTTTCCTAAGCAAACTTTGGTGCTATCCTATGACCTCTTCCTGTGGTTTCTTTTCTCTCTTAGAATGAGCCTTTCCTGAGAACCCTTCGGAACAGCAACTACACGTACCCCACCAAGCCAGCCATTGAGGTAACCCCTGGCGCACGTCTGCCTCTCTCAAGGACAAACCACTTCTACCTGCCAGGGACTCAGGGTGTGAGGCAGGTTTCGGAGTGTTAGCTTAAGCAGAAATGTGCCCTTCTTCCATACTGGGAACTGGGATGTAAAAAAAAATCTCCTGAACCACTAAGTCCCAGGATTGTCCTAACATGTTCTCAGGTGCTTAACTGACGTCAGCGACCAACAAGAGGGAACACCAGTGGGCCCACTTTCTTTGTCCTTTGCACAAGCATAGTTTCTGATTAGCGGCTCAGCCTTTCAAGAAGAGCTCAAGGGAAGGTAGTAGGTATGATGTGCCTGGGCTTCCTGTAAGATGGGAGCTGGGTAGCATCTCAGCTCCCAGGGCTTTTCCCATCAGGGAGCTGCACTTATCCAGGCGGTCCCCCAGGGCTTGTTTGGTTCAAGTCCATTGGACTGGCTCTGGGAAACTCCAAAGGATTCTGAGCCCACAGCTTTAAGGACAGTTATTCTAAAGATGGTTTTTGCAGGGCAAGCCTGGTCCAGACCAGATCTGTCAGCCACCAGGACAGGGACTCGGCCGCCAGTTTCAGTAGAGCACCTATGGTATGTCTTGTGTTAGGAGCTGGAGGGAACCCAGAGAAATATCAGACATGGTCCCATCCTTGGAGAGTAAGAGGTCATTCCATACAGAGCACCTACTATGTGCCAGGCACTGTTCCAGGGACATGGAACAGAATACCAGAAAGATAGGTCCCACCTCGCGTGGAGCTTACAATCTGCTAAAGGGAGCATTCAGTAACTAGCTAAGCACAATCATTTCAGATCATGATAATAGCCCCGGGGAATAGGATGTGAGAAAGTGTGCTGGGGCGAGGCAGGAGTGGCAGTGCCATTGAGCTAGGCAGGTCAGGCCTCCCTGAGGAGGAAAGGTGGGAGCTAGGACATGCATGATGAAAAGACGCCAGCTATCTGAAGAGCCAGAGCCCCAGGCTGGACCAGGGAACATACAGGTTCAAAAGTGGGGCTTTGTTGGGTGTCTCTGAGGAAGAGGAAGAAGGTCAGAGTGGCTGTGGGCATGTGCATGAGGTGGAGAGTGGCGTGATAAGACCAGAGGGGTTGTCAGCTTGTCATAGAGAATCTGAATCCTCAGGCAGGAAGGCTGGACTTCATGCAGGAAACCACTGGAGGTTCTAAGAGAGGGTGTCATACCTGGTTCACCTTTATAAAAGATCTTCCTGACTCGTGAGAAATGGATAGTGAAGCACCAGGACTGACTGAGGAAGGACCCCTTTACAAGCCAGCTAAGCCTTGAGACTAACCTATAGGAAATGATTGAAGCAAACTTACATTCTAAGTTCTGGGGTCCCAGCCCCGACAGCTTGACAGCTGGGCCAATGCCACTGTCCAGCCTCTCTGCATTGTCAGGCTCACATTAGCCCAAGGGAGGCTTGTCACAGGCAAACCACTGACCAAAACTCATTATAATGGAATGTTTGTGGAGCCCCACTGGGCTTGTCCCTCAAGCTATCCTGGGGATGTGCACGTGTTTGGGACTCTGAGGAAAAGACTGATTCTCCCCCAACATGCTGGTACTAGTCATTTCTGTGCCCTCTGCTTCCCACCACATCCCTCCCTCCAGCATCTAGAAAAATGGTGCTTGGTATTCCAGAGACAAGGGGATTTGACTAAAGACCCCCAGGTTATTGATATTAATTTGTACAACTCCAAGGAAGTGGTCTGCTATTAAGTTAAATGTGAAAAAGGATATACAGATGTACAGAGAAGCTATGTGAAAACCAGGAACTTTGCAATTGTAAAAGCATCATGTTCTTTTCCTAAAAACATTCTAATTGTTGTTTCAGCCCTAGCAGTGTAATTATCGTCCATTAGCGTAACGTTAAACAATGACGACAAAACTCATCTGTAATCTCTTATTAGGCATCTAAATCTGTGTTCCCCAGGGAACCCACCTGTAGCGTGACTGCACTGTTTCTCCCCTGCTTTGGTAGGACTGCTGGCTCCATTTAAGAGGGTGGATCAGTTGAGATGGGAAAGTGTGTGTGTGTGTGTAGTGTGCGTGTGCCCACAAGTATGTGTTTTGTGCCTAGGGGTAAGCACATCCCATTTTCTCCTCTCTCATTTTCCTTGCAGTTCATCCACAACTAATAGCTCTTACCCTCACGTGATCCCCTACAGTGACATAGTTCTGGCCTCTACCAAAACTTCCTTAGCTAGCGCTTCTTGGGCTGAGCTAACCTCCTGCACAACGGGTGTTTGGTACTGTGTCTGTTCTCCTGTTGATCTAGAACTGGGGCAGTGACTTCCTGTGTATGGAGTGGAGTCCTTCTGACAGTGTTCCCACCTCGGGTGAGCAAAACATCATCCTCTCTTTCAGTTAAGGGCCCTGCTAAGTGTCAGTCAGGGTTGTGGGAGAACCTGTAAACACACCTCGGAGCCTGGAGCAGGCCTCGCTGATTCCTGTGCAACGCAGACCTGGATCTGGGTGGCCCACAAAAAGCTGGCCTGCCCCCACTGCTGGGCTCCCAAGGCCCTCCATACACCACCCTTCTCACCTCCACTTGGTGCCAATGGCAGCCCCTCAGGTCTCCCTGCGCAGTGAAGTCAGGGATTGGGGTCCTCCCTGCCTAGGCTCATGAGCCCTGCAGCTGGAACTTATGCGGACCAGTATGGGTTGGGCTCCTCTCAGGATGGACCAGAGCCATCAAGCTCATTATCTTCAGTGTCTTGGTTGCTCTGAATGGATGGAAAAGGCATATTTGCTCAAGCCCGAGGCTGGAAAGAAGTGCAGTGGGGATCTGTGGGACTGGAGCAGAATCTTGGGCTCCTCCTCAAGTTTATACGTCTAAAGGAAGCCCTCGCACTGACCAGACATCTTTTTGTTTGTCTATTCTAGTCCATGAGCTCCGACCAGCAGACATCAAGGTGGTGGCTGCCCTGGGTGACTCGCTGACTGTAAGTACTGACTGAGCTGTCCCAGGCCTGGTGCCAGCCAAGCAGAATCAGCTCTCCCCCTGCCCTGGGTCTGCGCACAGCACTTAGCAGACACGACTGAGAATCTGCCTGTTTCAGGCACTGAGACATAGCCAGGCAGCCGCCAGGCATCCATCACCAGGCAATCTGGAATGCCCAGTCCTCCACCCTTCCACAGTCCTGCTCAAACACCTCCCCTTCCCTGAGACCTCCCCTCTCTCACCAGGTAGCTGCATCACCCCCCCTTCCCCACTGTCCCCAAGCATTTCATCTGTGTGTAATGGTTAAGTCTCCTGCCTTTATCGAGGAACTCATTCCATCCACCTGACTCACAGAGGGGTGGGTCTACCCACACATTGCCCAGTGCCCCCTCATGCCATTTCACCCTTTTCCTGTTTGCCCCGAGAATACTCGCCGGCAGTGCTTGCAGCTGCAGCGTTTACCACGAGATAACTCGCAGGTTATAGTCTAAACCCTACCCCCCAGGTTATTAAACACTGATTATATACATTTCTGTTACATTAGGATTAGAGACAAGTTCTGTTTAGAAATAACTCCAAGAACAGTTTTTTATATTTTATTTTCACATTGAAAACCAGTCACATTTGCTTCAGCCTCAAAGAGCATGTTTATGGGAAATTATATGAACGTGGCAAGTGAGCTGCGCTTCTTTTTTTTTTTCTTCTATGCGGGAAAAGGTTTAAAGATGTGTTGTTTGGGGCACAGGGAGCCCAATTCATGTGAGCCAGCTATTTAGCTATCGCTGTGTGCAAGACCCTCGACTATAAAAATAGTAATTCCGAGGGAAAGAAGCAGAAGACATAGTCATAACCCTCAAGAAACTTGTCCTGCTGGGAACACAAGAAACTTACACAGAGGGGGCCACACAATCACGTAGATGACATACAGGACTTTTTAAATTGGGTATTCGTGTCTATAAAAACAACCTCCCCACATGTGTGTGAATGTGTTTTGATTTGGGCATGAACGTGGAGCAAGTCGTGGAGGGTACCCCTGGCTCCGCACCAGTGAGCAGCGCTGGTGGTGTGTGCATGCGGGTGAGAGGCATGGAGAACACGTGGCAGTGGGCAAGGCTGCTAAGGTGGGAGTCGATTATTCAGTTTTTAGACATCTTTGTATTATTTTACTGGTTATGGTGAATAAATATTATTTTTGTAAGTTTTGAAGAATTTCTCTTTTTAAGATAGGGCATTTAGAGAGAGCTTAGAGAAACTGCCAAAGGTCTTAGAGAGTGAATTTGAGATTTCAGGACTGGACGGAGGGAGTTCAGCATTTTGAACACTTCTGTGTTCAGCACTCCTGAAAGGGCTGGAGTGGGTGTCACTGGGGCAGGCTGGAAGGCCCTCATGCTTCAGATCCATTTACTTAGGCCTGAAGGTCTATGTAGACAGGAAAGGAGGGAAGGGGTGTGAACAAGGGAAGGAAAGTGGAAACCAGACTATGGTGATGTCAGAATGTTGGTGAAGGAAGCTGGCTTTGGTCCTGTGGGACAGGAAACCCACTGAAAGGTCAGAGTCGGGAGGTGTAGAGAAAGAGGTGTGCTCGGAAGAGCAGGTGGACAGCCTGGTGAGAAGGGGACAGACGCCGGAGACAGTGGGGTCAGGTAGGAGGCCAGAGAACTGTCATGGCCAGGAGAGGACAGTCACACCTTGGAATATGGCAGAAAAGGAAATGAGAGCTGGAAAGGTTGGGAAGGAAGAATCCTGGTTCTTCAGGAATGGGCTACTTAGAGAATTGGGGAGTCAGGACAACGCAGATTAAGCTGGCACTGTTTTCAGGAAAGGTAAGTGCAGGCTGGGGCTGCTACATGAAGGGGGACGGGAGGTGGGGGCTTTCCCGGTGCCCTCGGCCTGCACGTGGGCCCAGCCAGGTCTGCAGCCTTTTCTTTGCCTTTCATAGACAGCGATGGGAGCCCGTCCAAGCAACTCCAGCGACGTGCTCATGTCCTGGCGGGGACTCTCCTGGAGGTGAGGATGTTCTCCGCTTCTTTTCTGTTGATGACACTCCCCCAAAGAGGCATGAGTGGTGTGTTTCCCTGTCAATCCTCCAGAGACGCGCTCCACTGCCCAGCACTGAGGTGCAAGAGACCCCTGCTGCTCGTGTTAGTCCTCAGGGTGATGGGAGTCGTGCACCAGGGCAGACTCTCTGGTTCTGACTCAGAAATATGACAACAGCAGGTCGGAGAGTTTTAACAAGTGTGTTTCTTTCCCCCAGCGTCGGAGGGGATGGCATTTTGGAGACTCATACCACACTGCCCAGTAAGTAGCAACACAGAGAAGCACCACCAGTGTGACCCTTAACAACCCTCACTGGGGCCAGGGGCTTCCCTTGAGCGAGGACGGAGAGGTTATGTGGAAGGAGGGATATCAGCCAGCCCTGAAAAGACCTACAACTGTCCTGCCCCCAACCTGTGCCCCAACACTGCATGTCCATCTCCCTCTCACCTGTGCTTCCTGCTTCCTCCCTTTTAAAAGACATTCTGAAGAAGTTCAACCCTCAAATCCTCGGGTTCTCCACCGGGACACAGGAGGAGACGGCAGGGCTGAATGTAGCAATGGATGGGGCCCGAGCTCGGTGAGTAGACATGGGTGGAGGAGGGAGAGTGGAGGGCCAGGATGGGAGATTGGGATGGGAAGTAAGAGGAGACGAAGGTGCTGTCTGGGAGCCTGGCCCCAGATGGGCAAGAATAGCTGCCATGCACAGAGTACTTCTGTGTTCCCAGCCCTGAGCTGCCACCTCATATGGGGTCAATAGCTCATGTAATCCTCAGACCTTTCAAGGTGGGGACAAGCGTGAAGACACAGAGGCTTAGAAAATTTTCCGAATGGTCCAAGGCTATCAGAGCAAGTTATCAGAGGCTCAGACCCCGCTGAAGCAGAGCCTTTCTTCTGCCCAGTGTGGTTACTGCCTCTTAGCAGCAGGCAGAAGCACCACCAGCCCCGGGGGTAGTGGGGTGGGAGTGGGGGCCACTGACCTGCTGGCTAAGGCTGACCTTCCTATCCAGCAGCAGTTCAGGCCAAACATTCAGGGCAGTTCTCAGCACCTCAGGATCTCCATGTATGATCCCATGGGCAGCCACCCTTCCTCTCCCTCCCTTGCCCCAGAACCTGCAGTCCTGACTCTGAAAAAGCTGTTATTTTGACACTAGGGAGTCAGATATTTAGTCCCCACAAAACAGCATGGTGGTTGTTTGTTTTCACTCAGATTTCTGTGGTTGACAACAACGCAGACAATTAAAGCTGCCATGCCTGACAGAGTTCATTGATTTTCTGCACAGAGCATACTGGGTATTTGCTATGTAGCAGGATTGCTGCACTCAGCTCACCAAGGAAACGACACGGGCCTGACTCGTTCTGTTTGTAGGGAACGCTCCTTTCCGACGCGGCTGGGAGGGCCGCAGATCGGTTTGAGTCTCTGAGCCACAGGACGCGATGTCAGTTCCTTGGCGTCATAAGCAGGAAGAACTTACTTTTCTGCAAAGCACTGGGCTTCATGGGGCCATAAGGTCAACATCTAACTGCTCTTATTACCATTAATATCATCATCATCATCCTTTTATTATTATTCTACAGCTCAGGCTTCATTAACCAGGAGGTGCCTCCTCAATCTGTTGACGCCCCTTTCCCGTTTCTCTTTTCCCCTCTCTTCCTGGCTTTTCTACTTCGCTGCTGCTGCTGGGTGCCTCCACTTGAACGAACCAGTGACAGGGAAAGTAGCTGAGACATGTAGCTTCCTCTCAGTATCTCTGTATCCTGTGTCAGGGGAAAGGAGAGTAAGCCCTTGACTTAAGCAAAGTTGGAGAATTGTTCTACCTCTCCCTTTATCTGCACTCTGTAGCTTAGAATAAGGGTGAATAAATATCAAAGCAGAGTAGCTAAGATAATGGGACCTGGGGTCAGACCATGTGTGTCTGGATCCCAGCCCCCAGACTTGCTAACTATGTGACCCGGGACAAGTCTCTTAGCATTTATGAATCTTAGCTTCATCATCTATAAATGGGGATAATAATAGCACCTACTTCTCAGGGTTGTTATAAGGATTACATGAGACAATATCCATGGAAAGCATTCAATAGAATATATAATCTACATGCAAAAATGTTTGCCATTATTAGGATATTTAGTTTCAACATTTCATTCAACATCTAACTTCCCTTTCATCAATCAGTAAGCAAAAATTCACTGAACATTTTTTGTTTTGTGTTTTAACATTTATCTTATTGTTTGGGTGGGGAGGTGCAGGAGGGGCCCAGAGCATTCTTTATAGTTGTGCATCATTAGTTGTGACATAGGTGACATAGTTTCATTCTGCACAGGTGGATGTGGGGCCTTGTGGGGCAAGAACCTTCATCACCATCCCAGCAGTTACCAGTTGCTTTGCAGTTCAGCATATGAGTTTGCATGGGCCACGGTCAGGAATTGAACCCCAGACCCCACAGTTTAGAGGCAAATGCTCAAACACTGAGCCATCCCAGTAATCCCCCACTGAACACCTTTTGAGGGTGGGAGGTGATTACTAAAAGATACGAAAGATCAAAAGGTAAAGTCTGCCTACAAAGAGTTTGCTGACTAGTTAAGGAGACTAAACAAATAACTTGGGGAGAAAATCAGTGTTGCCAATGGCAACATTGCAGACTGAACCGATTTTTTTGTACTTTGGGGTACAACCAACAGAGAAGTGTAGAGTGTGGACTGGCCAATCCAAATGCAGATGCAGATACAGAAGGGACCTCAGAAATCATCTAGTCCAACCTCTTCATTTAAAAGATGAAAAGAATTCAACCCTAGCCAGATTCAGTAATTTAGATGAGCTCGCTCACGCAGCACATTTGTAGCAGAGCTGAACACCAATCCCATGACTCCCAGGTCAGGGCTCTTCGAACCAGCACAGAAAAGGAAATGGAGGGGGTGTGGCTGAGTGAGCTCAGAGAGCAGGCCCACAGGGGAGGCAGGACTTGCTTTGACCCTGCAGGTGGGAAGAACATGGCTGAGAAGGTGGGGGAGGGTGGGCTTCCCTGATTTTCCCTAAAGCTATGAGAGCCCATTGCCCATGAAGTCCCCTCGCCACATCTTAAACCTATTAAAAAGTTATAGACACTTCTGTGGTCACCTTTGACCGGGACAGGCTTTCTTTATAGTCTTCTCGTGTGCCCATCAATCATGATAGTGTGCAGGGTGTGACCTGATGTATAAATGAGAAACAAGAGCAGGAAGGGTGCCACGTGTACTTGGCCGTGGGCCCAGCTTGCCGTGGGCAGGCCGAGATTTAAAATGGCCATCCTGTCCCAGCGGCTGCTTCTATGACGTCTTCCAAGGAAGCCTCTGTGGGCAGTAGCCCTTTGCTGACACAACTTCTCATATACAGAGCTTTAAAAAAACAAAACGAAATAAAAACAGCTTTAATTGACATACAATGTACTGTACACTTAAAAGTATGCAATTTGATAAGTTTTCTGTCTGCATATACCTGTGAAATCAGCAGTGCAATCAGGACAATAAACACATCCTCCACCCCCAAAAGTTTCTATGTACCCCATTGTAATCTCTTTCTTCTGACCTCTCCTTGTCTTTACCCCACTCCAGCCATCCACTGACCTGCTTTCTAACCATGTAGTCTTAATTTTTTAGAATTTCACATAAATGGAATCACAGACTATAACCTCCTTTCTTGTCTACCTCTCTCACCCAGCACAATTATTTCGAGATTCATCCATGTTGCATGTATCACTAATCCAGTCCTCTTTATGGCTGACTAAGTACTCCCCTGACATATAGATCTCATCCAGAAGCATTCGCTGACATGGGAAGAGGGAGAACAAATCCTGGGCATTTTTGCCTGCCCCACGCTGTTTTGTTGGGGTGGGGGGCAGGGGAGGAGAGAGATGGGGCACTCCAGTTATTCCAGAGAAGGCAAAGGGATTCAAGGAACAGACAGTGGGACTCAGAAGTAAAGGTTAAAGGACTTGTGAGTCCTGCAAAGGTGGAAGCTGGGGGATATTTAGGGCTGTGACTATTTTTTCCTTTGAAATATACAAAAGGTTATTTTTAAAACAGGCAGCCGTGTAAGAAGTGAGCAGTCTCCGCTTGCAGTGAAAGTTGGATGACATATAAAGAACATCCCTGGCGGGAAGGTGGAGCAGATCCCGTCCCCAAGTGTCCAGAGAGGACAGGGCCTGTGGAGAGAGGTGGTGGGTGCGATGCAGCTTAACCTGTGGCAGGGTCTGGATCCATGTGGCTCCAGTTCCATGGCACATCTTGGATGGTGACTAGGTGGAGATTCCTTGAGAATCAGGCCTTCAATACATTCTGAAAAAATAAATGTTACATAATACTTGTCTTCCTGAAACGTGTCCTTGTCAAGCCAAACTCCGACAGCTTGGGTGCCTGCTCTTGAGCCAGCTCTAATGTCCCCTTCTCTTCCCCTGTGTAGGGACATGCCAGCCCAGGCCCGGGCCCTGGTGGAGCGGATGAAAAACAGCCCTGTGAGTACAGGAAAGCTGGGGTGGGTACGGCAGCCCTAAAGAGCCCCCCTCTACATTGAGCTCCTGCTCTTGGCTGTAAGAGGGGCCAGACGAGCCCCAAGAAGCAGGCCTTACCGCAAAGGTGCCCCCTTTCTGAGCTTCAGCTCTGGCACCCAGCCCCTAGTGCCAGCTGCGGGAGGGAGAAATGGAGCAGTGAGGGGG
Organism: Craseonycteris thonglongyai; assembly: GCA_004027555.1. Classification (NCBI taxonomy): domain Eukaryota; kingdom Metazoa; phylum Chordata; class Mammalia; order Chiroptera; family Craseonycteridae; genus Craseonycteris; species Craseonycteris thonglongyai. The sequence continues at coordinate 72,941 of PVKE010001891.1, forward strand.
GATCGCTGGCCTTGGCCTCTGGCCTCTGGCCGCTTCCCACTTTACCCAGAGTTGGCTTTGCAGAGCCCTATTATGTAAATGCTGGGTTCTAAAAATAGGCTCTCATTCCAGTCCTTCCTCCTCCCCGCTCACCCAGCCCCTCTAAACCTTCTCACCAGTCCTTTTTTCAATGCTCTGTGTTTATGCCTTGGAATTCAGCTCCTGGCAGGACTCCTATTATGGTGGTGGCTGAGTGGAAAACAGGGTCCTGGGAGGGCCATCCAGCCCTCACCCCACCTCTCAGTGCACACAGGGTTTGTTCTCCCTCCAGTCACTTCCCCGGTCCCAGACCTGATGAGCTGCCCCAAGAGACAGCTCTGGGGTTCTGCTTCTCACTGCGCCTCTTACCCTCAGCTCCTTTGAAGGCCTTTAGATCACATTTCAGGTGTGTGTTAATGTGTTCCCCTTTCCATGGGACTGCAGCTTTCTGAGGAGGATTTCAGAGGGAAAAGAGTCCTCTGCACCATGTGACCAACACACACACATGCCCCCTCTCCCTCCTCCTACCCCCTTCTGCCCCAGCACTGAGGTGAGGGGGCTCCACTTGGCATCTTTTCTCCATTATGATATGGAGAGGGTAGGAAGCATTTGGGGGGCTGTCAGGCCTGGTTGGGGCCATCTGCATGCATCCCCCAATGAGCCCTAAACTCAGGATCTTCTGTCCCCTCAGGAAATCAACCTAGAGAAAGACTGGAAGCTGATCACACTCTTCGTTGGGAGCAATGACTTGTGTCATTACTGCGAGGACCCGGTAGGCCCCTGACCAGCCCCACGGGGGACCTGAGGGAGCCCCTGACCAAAGTAATCACCTGTGCCCAGGGCTCCCTCATGCTCTCCCAGGCAGCCCGGGTCTCACACACACCCCAGGAGGCCTGTCCTGGCCCCCTGCTGAGAGGCCCCTGGGAGAGCAGCCCTGTTGGTCCCCTGGGTCCAGAAGTGTCTAGATGCACCCACTCTTCGGGCACTGCTGAGGGGGTGACCTCTCCTGTGCACACAAATGCTGTTGTCTGGTATCCAGTGGGCAACTCGTGAGCCCCACCCCATCCCTGCTTGCAGTTCCTGCCCCTGCGTTTTGCTATTTTTTTCCCTGGGGGAGTGTAGGATATGCAGGGGGAGGCTGAAACGGTGTTATGAACAGGGTTGGCTAAAACACAACCAGCCTGAACGAGTCCCAGTCAGATGGCTTGCTGCCCAGGAGGGACCTCGCGAGTTAACCAACCCCAGCCGCTGGCCTGGGAACCCAACCTTGTTCTTAGCATTGTCTCTGTGGGGAAATACGTCCAGACTTACAAACTTTTGAAAGTTGTAACTTTTGGGATACAACTTGTTCTAAGTTGAGGACGACGTCTATTTTATTTGGCCAGAAAAAGGCAGCTGCCCTAACTCAGAGGTCATGGTGGAATGTCTGACAGTCTGGGGGAAGGGGGAGGGGGAGGAGGAGTCATTTATCATTCCTGTGGCTCAGAGACAACTCCTGAAGGACGGATAAGAATTCCTGCCTCACGCAGGGGTTCACTCTTCCAGGCCTCTTCCTCTTTCTTCTCTCTCTTACTGTCCAGACTCTAGAGACAGAAGTGACCCAACCCCGTGGGGGATTTAAATGTCATTGTATCCTGGACTCAGCAGGGTCCAGGAAGCCAGAAGTGACCCCAGTGGACACTTGGTACAGGAAAATGCCCCTGCCAGCCCCAGAATGCCTGTCCCTTGCGCAAACAGCTTTATGCTCCTGAGAGCATTTTGGTGAAGAGGACGTATAAGTCAGCTCACAGGACAGGGCTAAATCAGCCGCTAGTCAGGAGATGGGTCAGAGGAGACCCTCAGGCTGGGTCACAAGGGGCAGTAGGAATTCGAGGGGCTGGCATGGCCAAAGCCTGGAGGAAAGAACATATGGCCTCAGGGTACCGATGTGGTTGGAGAAGGTTGAGGCTGGTGATGGATGGGACTAGAGACGTGGCGGGGCCCAGATGTGTCCAGTCTGAGATACCACAGAGCAGGGTGGGGTGGGGATTGCTCTTGGGGTCTCGTAGGGGTCAAGGGTGATTTCTTAGACACTGTTCACCAGCCACATGAGCCTACTCTGCCACCAGCTCAGGACTCTCTGGTACGGGGCTTCAGACTACACTCCTCCTGAGTGAACCCCCTTCTTTCTTCCCAGGAGGTCCACTCACCCGGGGAGTACATTCGGCACATCCAACAGGCCCTGGACATTCTCTACGAGGAGGTAGGAAAGAGCAGCGGCATGTTCCTGGGCCCCCCTTCCTCCCAGCACCCCGTCTGTTTGCTCCTCACTGGGGCTGCCCCCAGGGCGCATCTGGGCAAGGTGGGTTTTGTGAGGTGCACGCTGAGCAGAGCCGCATCCTGAGTGGCACCAGGATGGGAGGAGGCCGCTGCCAGGCTTCTCTGAGGGAGACATTCCAACTGGACCAGACTGTTTCGTTTGGTGGCAAAGAGCTTTTGCCTCTGGAGCCCACTGGCCTTGTTTGCAGCCAGGCGCTGTGGCTGACTAGCAATGTGACTTTCAGCAAGTGACGTCTCAGTGCCCCAATCTAGAATGTGGGGCCAGTAAAGATGATTCAGTAAGACAGTAACAAGTCACGTCCCCTTTCTGGGCCTCCGTTTCTTTATTGGTAAAATTTGGGATGGGGAAGCTGAGATGTAGATGATCCCCTAAGCTCCTCCTAGCAGTAACTAGGGCCCCTCCCATAACTCCCTGGGGACCAACATAGCCCACCCCTCTGCTGCCCACAGCTTCCCAGGGCTTTCATCAACGTGGTGGAGGTGATGGAGCTGACCGGCCTGCACCAGAGCCAAGGCGGGAAATGTGGCAGGCCCCTGGCCGCTCAGTAAGTACCCAGTCATGGCCCCAGGGGGAGGGCACCTGGAGGGTGCAGGGCTCACAGATGCCACTGATGAGAGCGTTATAGGCGGAACGGAGAGCCCGGTCCAGAGGGCAACACCAGCATTTAGCCGAAGGCTTGGAAAACCGTTTGGAATTGCCTCTAGGCTATCCAGTGCCTGTGGTATACAAGTCACTTCATTTCTCTGGACCCAGGTTGGCTTTTCTGTAAAGTGCGACAGACCAAATGATCCTTCGAGGCCCCTGACCTTGTCTGAGTTTCCAGACTCCAACTTCAGTGAGTTGTCCCACGTTTGAGAAGCTGCACAGAGCAGTGAGCTTTCAAGACAGCTCCGAGTCAGTCTGGCCTCCAATCCTGGCTCTGCCTTTGAGGAGCTGTGAGGCCTTGCACATAACACCGAACCTTCTCTGGGCCTTCTGCGCCTCACCTGCAAAATGCTCTTGCAAAGTAGATGTGAGGTCAAGAGGAAATGCATGCACAGTCCTGGCCCCGTGGGGCCAGCTCCCAGGAAATAGTGGCTTCTATAATGTCCTTAATAGGACCGTTCTTGAAAGCCGGGCTTGGAGCTCAACAGGAATTTTGGTTGGGGTGTGGAATTTCTTTAAAGCTTAGCTGCGACCCTAGCAGGAAGTTCCCATCTTCTGAGGCCCGAGGTTGTCCAGAGTTTTGCTACAGGGGAGAGAGGTCTATCTGGAGTCAAATGGATGTGCTGAGAAGGTGACCAGCCGGTTCCCGTTTTTTGCTAGGAATCTGGCCCCTGTACAGAGCAGCCAATGGCTGCAGGGTGTGACAGGCTCCTTCAGAGCCTGCTGGTCATGCATTTGACCTTGTCAGGGTATCTCCAGCTGGTTGACCAATCCCCAACTTCCCCAAATGCCAGCATCCTCCCTACCTGGTCATTCCCTGGAGAAACCCCAAGAGCCACAGGCTTCAGATGGAGCAGTCAGGTGGCACAGGGAACAGGCAGCTGGTCCACAAGGGACCCTGGGCACGGGGTGCCAACACTTCCATCTTCTCTCAATAAGTACCTTGTGACCCTGAGTTTCAGTTCTGAGACCTGGGTCCATGAGTCAGCAAGGCTGTGCTGTGGGGGTGCCTGTGACGGGGGGGAAGTCAGCCTCCCTGGGGGGCCCAAGCCAGACTGCCCCCAGGGAGCTTCTCCACAGGACTCCTTGTCTTACAGGAACAACTGCACGTGCCTCAAACGCTCCCAGGAGAACTCCCTGGAGATGCAAGAACTGAAGAAAGTGAACTGGAACTTCCAGGTAAACCTGCCCCCTTCCTGGCCCAGATGAGAGGCCTCTCTACTCCAGAGCAAGGATTCCTAAGTCACGTGTTCAGCAGGGTTTTCCTGAGAGGAAGGCCACTCCCTAAAGGCAGATCCTGGCCCCTGAATACCAGGGCTGGGGAGGGCAGTTAGAAATGCAGAAAGGAAGCTGGGAGAACCCCACTTCCCAGCCCCAGGTCAACAGCACTCAGCTCGCAGAGTGGATGACGTGGGATGAGGCGTAGCCCTACCCTACTACGCCCTCTGACTTGCCCACCTCGGGCTTTCTGCTCTCGTCCATCTCACGAACAGGGCATGTCTTGCTACTTCCCCTGACAAAACTTCACCCTCACATATCTCCCCATATCAACTTCAGTCTGCACTTCACTGACCCTAAAGTGCCACATGGTTCCAATGTTTTCTTTATTTTTTACATCTAATCTCATTTTCCCAGATGGATATTAAGTGCCTCAAGGATAAGCACATCTAATCTATCCTTTTAGAATCCACATTTTGGCCCTTAATAAGTACCAAGACTATGAACACTTATCCTTCATGTTCTCAGGCATTTGGGGGAGCTGATGATGAAATGCTCCCCATTGGAGCCAGTGTTCTAATTTTCCTTTCTGTGCGGTGAGAACAGGGAAGGCCTTTGGCCCAAGCAGTCTGGTCAGCAGCTTAGACCCAGCCTTACAGACACTTCAGAATGGAGCTAGGTGGTACTACTGAATGCATGCATGCACACACACTGTGGTGCTATGTGGCTGCACACTGGGGGCATGCACACCATGGTGTTCCTGTGTGAGTACAGACTGAATGGATGCATGCATGCATGCGGTGGTGTTCCTGCATGTCTGCAGACTGAATGGATGTATGCACACACATGGTGATGCTACATGGGTACAGACTGGATGAATGCATGCACACACACGGTGGTACTATGTGGGTGCAGACTGAATGGATGCTTGCCTGCACACAGTGGTGTTCCTGTGTGAGTACAGACTGAATGGATGCATGCATGCACAAGGTGGTACTCCTTCATGAATGCAGACTGCATGGATGCATGCACGCACATGGTGGTGCTACATGGGTGCAGACTGCATGGATGCATGCATGCACACTGTGGTATTCCTGTGTGAGTACAGGCTGCATGGATGCATGCTTGCACATGGTGGTGTTCCTGTGTGAGTGCAGACTGCATGGATGCATGCACGCACAAGGTGGTGGTCCTGTGTAAGTGCAGACTGTATGGATGCATGCATGCACGCACAAGATGGTGGTCCTGTGTGAGTGTAGACTGCATGGATGCATGCACGCACAAGGTGGTGGTCCTGTGTAAGTGCAGACTGTATGGATGCATGCATGCACGCACAAGATGGTGGTCCTGTGTGAGTGTAGACTGCATGGATGCATGCACGCACAAGATGGTGGTCCTGTGTGAGTGCAGACTGAATGGATGCATGCATGCATGCACACTGCAGCAGTCTTTTAAGTCACCTTTGTCAAGGGTGGCTTGGCCCCCATCATTACCATTACAAAGTAGCAAAACTAGAACCTGTCTGTCCAGCCTCACCAGGAAGGTTGAACCACCTCATCTCTCTTCCCATTCCCAGAGCGGTGTCTCCAGGTTCTCCTACTGGCATCAGTACCTGCAGCGTGAGGACTTCACGGTGGTCGTGCAGCCATTCTTCCAAAACACTCTTGTGCCCCTGAATGAGGTACGCTGTGGGCATTTCTGGGAGGCACGTGAGGAGAGGCTTTATCTTAGGTGATGTTGTCCCTCCTCTACATGGGCTTTTTTAAATCCTGTCTCTCCAAGAGGGCTCCCAAGGCATCATTTTTTTCTGCTTTTCTTCTTCCCCTCCATCCTTTTTTGGAGTATGATTAGAACCTAGATGTACTTGGAAAGAAAAAATGAAAATCAACATTGACCAAGCTCCCCGGGTATAGCCCTGCTCTTTGCTGAATTGGGATAAAATGGAAAACTTCCTAAAAATATTATTAATTATTTTTCAACTACAGTAGGCTCTCTGTTAACCGGAACTCAAGCAACCGGCAACATTTTCTTTTGCTGGTTGCTTGAGAGTGCCGGTTGCTTGAGTTCTAGGTCATGGAGAGTCGACTGACGTTTACTCGGCATCTACCCCACAGGTGCTGGTTAACTGACAGTCTACTGTATTAGTGCAGGGATGCTAAAGGAAAAGGGGCAAACTGTGGGTAGCTATAATCCATGTCTGTTTAAAAGATAAAAATTCAAAAAGTGTGGAACTTCTCCATCAATATCTGAGCCAGTTGGCTGCAGAGTTAGGAGGATGAGAAGAAATGCCCGGGGCCCCGGCTGGGTGGGGGGCAGGTGGCAGTGCCCGTGTCCCAGGAAGGTAACCTCCTTGCCTTTGGTCACAGAGAGGAGCCACTGACCTCACCTTCTTCTCCGATGACTGTTTCCACTTCTCAGAACGTGGGCATGCCGAGATGGCCATTGCGCTCTGGAACAACATGGTGAGTGTCTGGGGGCACCCCCAAGATGTTGACCACTGCCCAAAGCAAAAACCTACTGGCTGACATCGCTCCTTCTCCCTAGAAGCTCAACAGGGCAGCACACCTTATGGGTCCTGACAGCTTTGACTCTTTTGGTAACTCCCCAGTACTGTGAAGGGATAATTATGTAATCAGGTAGATTGGATAAAAATAATAGCTTCAGCTCCTTACCGTGTGACTTTGGGCAAATGATCTCTCTCTGACCACCTGTATCAGCACCTGTAAAAACAATGAAGATGACACAGACCTTAGAAATTTGAGATGTGTAAACAGCACCCAGCACAAGGATTAACCTTCAACAAACATCAGCCCCATTACCCCAGTCTCAACACATTCCCAACTATTATTTCTTGAAACAGCAAAAACAAAAGAGCCACCCAGCCTATTTTCCCAGGCTGCCACCTATGCTCATCCTTTCCTAAGGTGGTAAAGGGGACCTTGTGCAATGGACATACAACCCAAGGGGCACAGGGACACCTGGCCTTGCCTCTGTCCTTTATGCCTGGCCACTCACTACAGGGGCAGTCAGCTACGTCTGCACAGAGCTTGACTGTATCCTCTTACGCAGAGCAAATCAAATGCCTTTCCAATCCACTGGCTTCTTTGGATCTGGCTCACTGGGTAACCCAATCCCCACCCCAGCCTGCATGTTCCCTCGTTTCTCCCATGGTGACTAGTCTACACTCCTTTTACTGCACTTTCGGGCCCGCTCAGTCTCTGCCAACCACTGCTGTGCATATATTTCCACACCTGTCAGCTCGTCTAATAGGTCACAATACCGACTTTCTCCTTAGCGATAACACCTTCCCTCTAGCAGCCTCTTCTCAGAACAACCTGGAAGCAGGTTTTATCCTTACCCTTCTTAATTGCAGACTCAGCCTTCCTCTACGCTTGTGTTCCGGGTGTTTTCCTCTTGTTGACATCACATTCTGTCTACTCCTAAGTTTTTCATCATCCTCCATCAGCCCAGGACTCAACTTCAGTTCTCTGCCACTCACCCTCCACAGTAATATTTTTTTTCAATACAAGTTGGCACCATATAATTTATTGTTTTTGTAGATTTTTGTTTTAAAGTCCAGTCAGTCCTTCCATGGCTGAGTCATAGGACATCATTCTATTTTAAATCCTCCCCAAAGAAGGGGCATCTATACACGGTCCCATTTATCCCCAAGATCTCAGCTATAAAGCTATTGCGTCACACCAACTTTTGAGATCATCTTACTGGAATTTCACCCCCAGCGTGAAATAAAATAAATAGGATCTTAGAGGTCATCTAGCCAGAAGGTTCTGTAGCTAAAATACAGAGAGAGGAAGCAATTTGCCCAGGATCACACAGTCACTTAGTGGCAGAGCAGGGATTAGAACCCAGATCTAATTGCCTCATGTCCTGGGCACAGCCCCACCTGGCCTTCCTGCTCCCAGCCAGATAAGCACATAGGTAACCGCTGAATTCATGTCCCGTAATTAGAGTCCTATGACATAGTGTCTGCAGGCTTTGGCTGACGCTCCCAGGGCACCCTACTGTGGTAACAAACACACTTTAAACTTTACATCTCTTGCCCCTCCTCTCATAACAGTTTACACTTCCTCCAGAGACTTTTGCAAAGCCAGAAGTATCAGCAGTACCAGGAAAGGCTTTTCTGTTTGTTTTGCTGCTTTTGTCTTTTTAGAAACAGTTTTTCCATTTTTTCTTTCTTAAGCCTATTCCTCCACTGCTGGCTGCGCCTTCCTGTGTAAATCCCACTCTCATCTAATATTCGCATCTCCCAGGCACTGGCTGACATCCTAGCCTCCTGTGTGGTGTCCCTGTCTCCAGGTTACAGCCCTTCAAATAGCCATTCTCAGCTCTAGCTGCAGAGGAGAACCATCTGGATACTTTACAAACAATTCATGTCTACAACCACTTTGGAAAACTCCTTGGCACATCTACTGAAAATGAACATACGAGGGCTGTCTGGAAAAAAAAATCCAGCCATTGTCACTATAACAAGAACGGTTACATGGCTGGGTACTTTCCAGACAGTCCTTGTATGTGTTTCCTGTGGCCCAACAATTCCACTTCCTGGGTATATCTCCATCAGAAAGGAATGCACAAGTTCACCAAAAGATACATAGAAGATTTTCAGAGCAGCCCTGTTCAGAATCCCCAAGCGTCTACCAACAGGATGATGGATGGCTAAAGAAACTGTACCACGTTCATACAATGCAACACCTTACAACAATGTTCAACAACACACAGCAATACATACCAATCTCCAAAATAAGTCAATTAACGTATGTTCTTATGGAAGGGTGAACTTTACGGGAAGAAGGGGGCTCAAAGTGCTGGTGATATTCTGCTCCTTTGGTCAGGATGCTGGTTGCATGGGTATGTTCACTTCATTGCGATTTATCATCTGCTCAGTTATGGTTTGTAATCGCTGCTGTATGTGTTAGCTTTAATGAAGTTTACTAAAATAGAACATAACATTTCTGGGCCTCATCCCTAGAAATTGTTGCTTCGTCTGGAGCTGCACCTGGGCTCAGTATGTTTTAAAAGCTCCACAGGGGCTACGATTGTCCAGGGTTTGCAAACCATTGCCTGAGATGTATGCACCACAGGGTGATCACAGTACTTGGCAGAAATGACAACCTGACCAAGTCACACCCCTCTTTCACATTTCCAAGGCCGGCTTCCCCCCAAAGCAGAGAGGCCAGGCCCTTGGGCACAGCAGGCCTCTGGGACTTGGCCCCAATTAACCTGGCCAGCTGCCTCTGATTTGCACTTGGCAATCTAATGGGAAATGATGTTTCCTGTGCCGCCCAGGCTGCCTCTGCCCCTACGTGTGTGCTCTCTCTCATTCCCTCATCGTGGCCTGCCCTTCCGGCCTGCTTCTCCTGGCTCTTACCTTAACACTCGGTGCCAGCTCCTACAGAAAGCCTTCTCTCAGTCCCCAGAGCAGTCTTGAGGCTCACTTGACCCCATTGCCCCCTGTCCCGGTCCTGTCATCTGTAAGTTGACCAGACGTCCCATTTTAAATGAGCTAAGAAACAACAGTACTGCCCCGTTTCAAATGGTATATATGGTCAGCTTGGTTTCACTGGGCTAAATTCAAGGTGTCAGTAGGCTGACTATGTGTACCATGTGAAATGGGACAGTGCTGTTATTTAAAACAGGACATCTGGTCAACCTAGTCACTTGACACTTTGTTGATGTGTCTGGCTTGGGAAAGGTGAGTTCTGGAAAGAACAACTCCTTTTCCATGCCCAGTCTGCTCTTGCTCTGAGCTTCACTATGTGGTGAGTACTGTGCAAGGGGGACACAGCAGTGAAAAGAATGCCCACGTTCTCATAGAGCTTACAGCCTAGTGTGCAAGACAGGTGCAAAACCAACAAGCAAATAAACTAACAAGGGAGTTTCTGACCACATTCAGGGCCTAAAAATAAATAAAGCAGGGTGATGTGACAGAGTAATGGTAGGAGACAAGGAGGCCTCACCAAAGAAGTAACATGTGAACTGAGAGAGGCTGCCAGGCAGGCAGAGGTCTGGGCCAGCATGTTCCAGGAAGAGGAAATAGGACCTGTGTGAGCCCTGAGTTAGGAATGAGCTGACAAAGGCTAGTGTGACTGGAGGGAAGTGGGCGAGGTCAGAGGTGAGCAGGTCTATGCTTTTGACAGGGGAGCCATATGAACTGGTTTGCCCTCTGGCTACCTGCTGTGGACCAGAAGGAAGCAGGGGTGGAAGTGGAAGGACCATTAGGAGGCTGCTCGGGCCAGGGTGATGGGTGGAGGAGGAGAGAAGTGGTCAGACACAGGATATGTTTTAGACAGATGAACGGATTTGGTAAAAGAAGAATAAAAGAGGACTCCACAGTGTGGGGTTGAGGAAATTGGGGGGATGATTGAGGGAACTAGGCCAGGGCAGTAAAAGCTAAAGTTCCAATTTAGATGTGGTAAAGTGTGAGCTGCCTCCCGGGCATCCACCTGGAGTTCTCAGGTGAACTGTCAAGTCTATGAGTCTGGGGCTCAGAGCATTGGTCAGGGATGGAGATTTAGGGGAAAATGTGGGGGTCATTAGCATAGAGGTGGTATTCAACACCCCAGTGGGATTAACTGAGAGTTCCTAGAGAAAGAATAAGTGGGGAAAAGTATAGGACCAACTATGAAGCCCTAGGACATTCATTCTAACATTTGACAACAGTGACAGAGGAGGAAAGAGTGGGTAGAAGGGAAGTAAGAAGAATGCATTCCAGGAGCCAAGAGAAATATTTTGAAAGGGAGGCATCACCTTTGACAAATGCTGCTAGAAAATGAAGCAAGGTGACAACCAAAAGAGTGGCCTTTGGATCTGGCAATATGGAGGCCACTGGTGACCTTGACCAGAGCGTCAGTCAAGTGATGGGGGCTGAAGGCTGACTGGGACGGGTGTTAGAGAAAGGGAGAGATTGGGAAGTACAGCTAGTGACTACAAACAACTCTTCCAAGAGTTATAAAGAGTAATGGCAAAGGTAGCTAGAGGGGAAGTGATCAAAGGAAGGAGGTTAAAGGATGGGAGACAAGAGTAGGTTGTGCCCCGATGGCAAGGAGCCAGTAGAAAGGGAGACACTCGTGCCCTGAAACCCACCTGATCATTTACCAGTGAGATTCTGGAATATCACTCAGAATCAGCCAGGCTGACCTTTAGCATCCATCTGTCAGTAGGTAGTTCTGTTCCATTAGTGCCAAGTAGGAATAATGCTGTCTTATGTATGTAAGCTACCCCCTGCTCACATATGCTTTCATTTCATCTTCTCATTTGAGGCTCACAACAACCCAATGTGGAATTATCAGGACAAGGTTTAATGTCCTGCCCTTAACCTTGGGGACAGGTCAGGAGCCTGCCTAGTACCACACAGGTCATTAGCAGAGCCAGACCACAGCTGATGTGCCCATTGTTCTCTGTCTAGTCACCATGGTGTCTCTCCCAGGTCAGAGCAGCCATTTCTCCTCTAATTGTGTTACTAAGGAACAAGTACAGAGGGCTAAGGCAACAGAAAGTAAGATCATGGGTCAGGTGTCGTCATTAGTGGTCACAGCGTCCTTTCACTTACCGCATAGGCAGGAGCTAATGAGGTCAGGAACAGGTAGCGTCGCAGATTCTGAGATGGTGGAGGCCAGGTGTTCAGGACAGAAGCTGAAGAGGTGGGCATGCCAGGTGTCCATCCTTCCCGGTGCTGGCTGACATTTAGGGAGCAGGCCACTGGCTAATGATGCCGGGAGGACAGGTTACAGCAGCTTCCGGCTCATTCACAGAGGGTGCCGGGATCCAAAGGATTAAGCAGAACCTCTTCAACCCACAACTGCTCCCAGGAATGCTCCAAGTAAACCTTTTCATCTACGAGAATAACGTACAAAGGAGCGCAAGTGAGAAAACTCAAATTCCTTAAGGTTGACAAGACAAGTGTAGTGACGGTGCCATGTTAACCAGTATGTTTTCAAAGTTTTCCTGCAATTGACTAGCCCCACACACTTCAAGAAGTTGGTAAATATGTGAGTATGAGTATCACTGTTGTATGAAATTGAAAATGCAGAGTGTCTGTGATTATAACCACTCACCAAGGAAGCAGGAAATGGAGGTTCAGGGCCTGCCTTCTGCTCCTGTGGCCTCTAGTCAGTCTCTCCTGGGCCTGTGTCCTCCTCATAAATCCAGGACACTGACTCAGTGGCCCGTCCTCCTCAGACTGTCCTGTCACTCCACAAGCTAGAGTCAGGTTCAGCTCAGGCCCTGGAGCTATCGGTGTCTGCCATGGGTCTTGCCCTGTGCTGGCTCCAACCTTGCAAAGGGAGGGAATCGGGTGTGGGCTCCTCCTCCTCACAGGGCAGTCTCCCCCAGCTTTGGAGGGAATCAAGCATTCCTTTTTCTCTCTTCAGCTGGAACCAGTGGGCCATAAGACCACCTCCAACAACTTCACCTACAGCCGAGCCAAACTCAAATGTCCCTCTCCTGTGAGTAAAAATTCCGCCTGTCCAGCATGAAACAGCTGTCTGGGGGCAGGGGGAGGTGTGTGCTATAGCACCTGGAGATCCAACAATCCCCTGGGAGGCTCTGTCGTTCTGCACCTTCATTCACCCATCTGACCTCTCCTCATTGCCCCTCTTTGCCACTTTTCCGTATCTCTGAGTGTGGGCAGCCATGAGTGAGGGGAGGGAGACGGCCACAGTCCTACTGAAGCTGGAAGAGGCACTCACAGGCGGAGACAGCACGGGCCAGAACCCTGAGTCACCTCTAGCCCTGAGGAGTCTGAGTCCTCTGGTGTCTTAGACATGACTGAGGCACTCTTGTGCCAAGCACACTACTAGGAATGGGGGTGGGGCGGCAGAGAGCAGCGAGACACTGGGTCTATTCTGTGAGCCTGCCGTCCTCCGTCTTCCATCTCCCTTTTCTCCCTGCCATTCTGCAGGCCTTTAGCAGGACCACTGACAAATCCCCAGCTCGCCTCCCTTTCTTCTCCATCATCCCCTAATTGCTGCCAGACTCAGTGCAGCCTACCTGGAAGTCACTCCAGTCTTGTCAAGGCTGCACGAAACCCTCCCCAGGGCCCTGCTGCCCACCGAAGAGGGTGCAGAAAGGAGGCAGTTGGTCGCCTTCCACACTCTTTGCTCCTAAAAAAGGGAGCAGATCCCCACGCTTGCCTCTGTCTGCGTTTACTCCCACCACCTGCTGCTCCTGGAGGCTCATCCCCCTCCTCTGTCCAGGAAAATGTTCACATACTTCAAGCCACTGTTCCACCTTATCTCTCCCTCCCGGCCCTGCCCCGGGCGCACACCTGCCTGGTCTCTCCTCTCTGTTTACACCTCTCCTAAGATACTGACAGGCTCCTTTGTGATGTGAATATTTCTCAACATGTCTTATCCCCTGACCAGACAATAAGCAATGTCACGTCCTACCCCTCAGGCACTCGCACAGCACAAGGCTCCACAGAGCAGTCACTCAGTAAATATGCACCGAGCGGAAGGACAGAGTGCAGGAGGCAGACCCGCACGCTGCCTCCCCCAGCCCTTCTCAGTTTTTTCTCCAGTGTACTGCACAACCACCTGTCCCTCCACACTGAACTTCTCTGCTCCCCAGGCACTCCTGGAAGGGAGGAGGACAGCTCTCCTGTGGTAGCTTAGAGGACACAGAAGTGGCGCTCTCCCTGCGCCCCAGGACTTTCTCTCCCATGGGTCACCTTTCAGTTCCCAAGCTTTCAAACTCAGGTTGCCAGGAAGGGAGGTGCTGGTGAGACACCACAAGGAGGTTATGGCTGGGTGTTGACCACTTTGGATACCCCTCCTCCTTCAGAAGATCAGGGCACAGTGCTTTGCAAACAGATCAGCTGTGAGAAGGTGCAAGGTCATCGGAGCATCTCTGGCGTGGAGACTAAGCAAGCCTCAGGTGGGCAGATGGATGTTTCCAGAGGCCTTTAACCCCTGACCCTCTCCTCCTCCACAGGGGAGCCCTTACCTCCACACGCTGAGGAATAGTCGGCTACTCCAAGGCCAGGCTGAAGCAGACCCCACGGTGCTCTCCTGGGCTGTGCCGGTGGCAGCAGGAGGCGGCCTGGCAGTTGGAGTCGGTGCAGTGGTGGTGTGGAAAGCCATGAGAGGTCATCGGCAGGGTGAAAACGCTCCCATAAGCCTGAGCTCCATGAGCTTCTAGGCCCAGCAGCCGTGTGTGGGCGCTCATCCTAAATTCTCCAACCACAATCCTCAGCAGCCCTCTACCTCAGACACCCTGACCACGACAGAGAGCATTTGCTTCAGTACCTAGTGACCTAGGAAGCCAAGGGGACAATCATGACCTGGGTTCTCCACTCCTGGAATTCGCAAATTTAAATAAAGGACAAAGCTGTTGCTATTCTTGGGTCAACCTTCCATGTGTTGTGTGGTGCAGGTGTCGGGGTAGAGGTTTTCGTGTCCTCTCTCAGAGCTACCCGAGTGCTAGCCAACCATGGCTCAGCCCAGCCCCTGGCAGAGCCCAGCCCAGCGCTAGAGGGGCACATCCTCCGTCACCAAACCCACTGCTTCGAGGGCGGGAAAACACTGGTTACCAGGTGGTGGCTGGCCACCCTCCAGTACACTCCAACACATACCTGTTGTGCACCTGTTTTGTCCCCATAACACCGTAGAGCATTGTGGTGCCTCTGTGTCTGTCACAGCCTAGCCAAGAAAGCAACTCTTTCAGAAGACAAGAAGCTCGGGACTGTGGGTAATTCAGCACTGGGGCACTGGTGGGTGAATGTGTCTGATTGCTTCCAAGACTAAGAGGAGTTCCTTAGGGAAAATTTCCTGGGAGAAAGCAAATTTGAAACGTCCTCTTAGAAAATAAATAAATACAAGGATTGGGATAAAAACACTCCACATATCCTCAACCTGATTTTCTCAAGGTGCTCCGTTTAGGAAAACACTTCTCTTTCTGCATTACCGGGTTGCTGAGGGGGAGCTGAAGAGACTGATAATACAGGCTTCCTCCTTTCACCCCAATGAGGGCCAGGTGAGGCCCTGAGCTGGGTGTCTTACATTACCTCTTTTCTTCTGCACAAAATCCCAGGGAGGGCATGAAGAAAATGTTTTGAAATAGAAGTGGCGGTTGCACAGCATTGTAAATGCACTAAATGCCACTGACTGCTTCGCTTTAACATGACTAATGAATTGTATGTCATGTGAATTGCACCTCAATAAAAAGTAAAAAGAATCCATTATCATCAGCATTCGGAGTACCTCTCTGATCCCACAGCTTGGGATGACAAAGGATGCGAGTTAGAACCCAGATGTACCATGAAAATGTGTGGCGCTGGGAGCAAAGCCCGTCCATCACCAGCCTGAGCCCCAGTTTCTCAGAAACTTCATCTATAAAACTTCTGGAAAACAAAGGTACAGAAAAATGCCCTGTAATTCTAAAATACTGCATCCATGAACGTGGGTTGTTTTCTCTTCTGTGGAGGTTCAGATAGGGTCCAGACTGTCTGGAAAGTGGAGAGGTCCAGAAATGAGTGTGGAAACTGGGCAGTATTGTATGGATGAAGACGGCCTCCCTCCCTCTCAGGAAGGTCCATGTCTTATCTTTCTTTGTTTAAACAGGATAGAGTCCCCAGAGAGACTTAGGTCCCACCCCAATGTTCTTCAAGCTTCAATTTGTTTCTGTGCAACAGGGACAACACACCTGCCACCTTTCTTCCTATGGACTGAAAAATGTAGTGACTAAATTACACACATCCCAAAGAACCACCATATGCCCCGCTCCTGGTTTACCATGGTGTAACAGCAAAAGGAACTCATTAAATCTGAGAGTCCATCCTCTGCCTCCCTTTTCCCTCAAGTTTCCATTCCTCCAGTAGCTCTCACTTCAAAGAATCATGGAATTCATAACCACAAGTCCCCTCACTTGGGTTGGTGTTGGAATTTATACTACTTGAGTAATCCAGGAACCCCTCGTCTGAACAACTAACCAAAAAAGTTATCCCAGCTTGATAACCAAGAAGTTCTTGCCAGAAACAGAGAAACCCCCTTTGGAGGGACACAAGCTCAAACTGGGCCCCAAATTCCCACCAAATGTACATTAATATATTCTCATTCGATCTTCACCCCAAATGTGGAAGCAAAGGACAGTACTAAGAAAGAAGCATCCTGGGGATGCCAGGATAGCTCAGCAGGTTGAGCACTTGTCTTGCAACCATGAGGTCCGGCCTGTGTAAACCCACATGCTGAACTGCAGTACAGCTGGCAACTGCCAGGATGGCATGGTGGTGAAGGTTCTCACCTCCCACCCTGGAGGTCTTCAGTTTGGTTCCTGCCCCACTCAACCCCACATCCACCTGTGTGGAATGAAACCATGTCACAATTAATGATGTACAGCTATGGAGACTGCTCTGGGACCTCCCCCATTCTCTTTCTCTCTCTCACCTCTCAAAACAATAAAATAAATCTTTAAAAAGAAGAAGAAAAAGAAAAAATAAAGGAAGAAAGAGAAGGCAGGCAGGAAGGAAGGAAGGAAGGAAGGAAGGAAGGAAAAGAGAAAGAAAAAGAAGCATCTCAAACATGGAAAGAAGGCAGGAGAGTGACCACTTGCCCTGTCAATGGCATTGTTTAACAAGCTCATTTAAGAGATATTTGGTTATCTAGAACACCCTGTTTGACTTTGCTACTTATTATTCGATTACAGTCTGAACATTATGAACTTATGTTGACTAGTAGATTTCTGACTGGTAAAGAAGATAACCTCAAGGTTACAGTTTTATCACCTGTAGGACATTAACCAGCTTTGTACCTATAAGCAACAACATTTCAATATTTCTTTGACCAACTAACAATGCAAATCTTCGTTCCTCAATGTCGTCTTTGTGTTTTTCCACTTACCTGAAAAATAGCTCAGAACATTTCTCCGTGACCAGCAGATCGATGATAACGTCATTATACACGGTGGTTCAATTTCTACCCTACATTTTCATTTCTACTGTGACTTGTTTTATCTAGCAGGGGACATGAGCAGGCTCTCTTTGTGTCTGAAATCCCTTGGGGGAACAAAGAAACATAAGCAGTTTCCAGAATTGTCCCCAAGGCAGCCCTCCTTCTAGAAGGTGGCATAGGCACGTGGGGAACCAGCCCAGGCATTGGTGTGATTTCTCATAAAGCTGTTATGAGAATGTGGGGAGGGCCTGGGCACTGCCTGGCACAGAGTGGAATTCAACACCCTTAGCTACTACTAGTGTTATTACTATTAATGTTTTTATTAAAGAAGCAATTTTCTGTTGAGACTGTATCCTCAATGGTTCGCTTTCCTTTTAATGATGCACACACACAGAGCAACTGTGTGTATATTTCACAACTGAAACAATCCAACCGATACCATCAGCTGAAACGTGCTGAGTTATTTATCTGCACTTTATCCAGATGCCCAATGCTTCGCAACTTGTTCTAACACTTAGCAATGTTTTCTCTGTGTCGTCCAACAGTGTGTGCAGACAAGTACCTACCGTATTTTCCGGCGTATAAGACGACTGGGCGTATAAGACGACCCCCTAATTTTACAGTTAAAACATAGGTTTAGGCCTATATTCGCGGTATAAGACTACCCCCCACTTCCGAGGCTGTAGTCTTATACAGCGAATATAGGCCTAAACCTACGTTTTGTTTTTTTTTTGTTTTTGTTTTTTGTTTTTTGTTTTTGTTTTTTTTTTTTTTTTTTTT